>JNEY01000135.1:190678-234325 GCA_020875895.1 Aphelenchus avenae | reverse complement strand
TGTCAGAGAATCTGCCATTCTCTGGCATTTAACCAATTTGTTCTTCATCCATTAATTAATTATCTGGCCCGAAGCGGGCGTAATTCCCTCAATTATCTGCTTCTTTCCACGGACGCCATTGGAGTTCAGCGACGCTTGAGCGTGCGTGGTCCCGCGACGAAAGTCTCTGGCGACCGTAGTGGGCAAGGGCACGTGGACCTCTGCGCCACGCAAACAAGTCAGCTCCCCACGCACGGCAATGCAACTTCATTTTTTGGCGAATCCATGCCGGATTTATCCGTAATTAATCTGGTAATTAAGCTTAACACATCTGGCATCACCTGAACCATTGCGGAACGCAAAAGAGATCTGGTTTCCACTTAAATTGGCCAAATGACGCTCGTTACCTTGAACTCGTTCAGCACATTTGAGGGCGTTTTCTTCATCCCAGGCCTTGATGTAAATAGTTTCTTGCTTCCAAAATATGCCGTACATGTACTACAATGTCCCGCACATATCTGATACCCCGAATTGGGGCTTTTTCTTTACTTTTGCACACTCTAATGCAATTTTGGGCCTCCGAACACATCTGACTTTACTCGTATCAACTGCCTTTCACGCGGCCTATTCATGAACGCGTTACTAGTTATTGTTCAAGGTTTATATACCCAAGTTTGAGGTTCTTCTCCGAATAAATCGGCTTCTCCTCAACACGCGAGCAGTCCAGCACGTATCGGACAACTAAGTGGTAGCGATCAAGCCCGAAATTCGGACAATTCTTTCAACGTAGCGCTAGTTGGTGGGTACCGCCGGGGATGACTTATGCCAAGCAGATCTCTGTCTACAGCACATATTATTTCATTTCAGTAGCCGTGCGTCATAGCGCCACTACTTTCACAAAAGCATTTTTACATGCCTTGTAGAGCCTATCGTCGCAGCGCTACCGCATGCAACCGGTTCTCGGAAAACTTTCGTGTTTCACGACTTGCCTAAAATGAACTGCTATCGCTGAAACGTTTTAGGTTTACGCCGGCCCTTTCTGTAGCGATAGTGAAGCCCTATTCAGTCCTACTGGAGCGGAACCAAAGGGTTTATTCTACACCGAACATTTCCAAAACAGTTTTTAACGCTTGAGTAGTAAGTGTGTCAACGAGTTCACGTAACGAAGATACCTTGAACTGGCCGGTAAGGGACCATCCAGAAAATATGTCACGGTGACAAGGGGGAGGGGTCCAAAACAGTTTGTTCGCGTGACATATTTTCTGGATGGCCCCTAAGAACCGGAAACCTTTGTGCAACGAAGTGCTTGACGGTCAAAGGTTTATCGAAAAAGGCTGCACAGCATTCCTGGACGAGCATCGGGATCGGCATCGAGTACATGTTTCGAGAGTCGGAAAAGCTCAAAAAGGCCGATTCTACACCAAAGGCCGATCTCTATCGCTTGCAGAACTGCAAGGGGGTCTTGTCGGGTCTATGGTGGGGTCTTGTCGGGATTGGATGTGGATCCAAACGGCGCAAGGCACTGCTGCAGAACATCAATGCGTAAGATCTTTGTTCGAAGCGTTCACGTGCGGTCTCTGCTACAGACCTTTGTGCTGTGCCAGACGTCCGCTATGATGACGACGCTAATGGCTGTGCTGGTAAACATGCACTCGACATGACCGTTATGTCCGCTGAGGCGTAAAGGCGCACGGCAAGAACCGGACGTCGCCTTGGTTTTCGCGCCCTTCTGTGTCTTCCAGAGGTAATTAGCCGATTTGTTCCGGTTGTACCTGTTAATCTTTCCCATCAAAAGGTTCTAAGTCAAACAAGGAAGTCTGCCAAAATCAACCCGAAAGACTAATGGGAGAAGAGGGTTCGAAACTGTTTGGCCCATGTTCACTTCTGCGTGTACCTTGTACCTCTCCTGCGCATTCTCACGCTGAGTTTCGTTTGAGTACGAGAGAGATTAGGAGCTCTAGCAAAGGAGGCTAGGCAACATTAAAATTCTAACGCGTTTTCTTTTGTACGTTTATAATGGGCGACCAGCACATATCTTCAAACATGCAGACATGCTTTCTGCTTCTGTGTCTTTATTCCTTTGTTTTTTTATCGAGAATTTTATCTACGTTAGCACGGAGCACTGAGAAATCGGATCGGCTTGTGGCTGACTTTTGTAATGCGTGGCCGATCCGCCGCCTTTTTTTGCAATAGTCTCCAAGTTGCCGATGTTAGTCTGATTATCTAGCTGCTCGTACCAGTAAGGGAAAGTCCAGGAAATATGTAACTCGAAAAGAGCCCTTTTTACCCCCCCCCCCCCTGTAATGCGAACACTTAAAATTGGCGATTTTACCTAGTGTAAAATTTACGTAGACCATTGGCTTTTTCAGGCTTTTGAGCTCCTCCAAAAATCTACAGGTGGTAAAAAAAACCTCAGCCACAGGCGATACCAGCGACATTTTAGTGAAAAATTTGGCATATCCAGTGAACAGTTCGTCGGTTGGTCTTTTTTGTCTAGTGCTTAGCGTCACGTAACGCCTTCGAACCCCCCCCCCCCCCCCGCCCCGCCCCGTCACGCTTCGGCCACGCTGGTCCGAGACCCCCCCCCCTGTTCGCGTTACATATTTTCTGGACGCTCAGTAACGTTTTGCCAATGATCCCTTGTAGATAACGGTTAGCTTCAGGTGTCGATACAATGTCGAAAGAACCCCTGCAAGTGGGCCAGCACGACGACGTTGATTTCGGTATCCTAACCCGGATGTTGTCCTTCACCGGCGTCTACTACTCGAGGTCGCGACATGGTCCTACCTTCGTCAAAGCGGTGAAAGTCTTCCGAGCACTCATTCTATGTCTTTCCAGTAAGCTCGCAATACAATGGAGTCTTGCTGACATTGCTTTAGCAGCATACTTCACCGGGTACTATTTATTCTGGCATGTGATACCCTCGCCCGGAGGCATGGTGTTCTCGATGAGCCTCATGACGTTCGCGTGGATTTTTCAGTCGACCGTCGCTATGGTAAGTGTTTGCTTGTATCGCTAATTCTGCTGTGTCTCGATGGGCACGTAGGCAGAGGTGAGCAGACTAGGCTGCCTGGACACACTAGTTGTCACGGTATGATTTGATGGATGAACACCGGCGTTAGCTTAACCGGAAAACCGACAGGGACTGCAATTGTTTCGTCGTCTTTTTTCAATTATTCGAGCAGGAATATTTCGCATAAATTCTCGAAGAGAGATTTCTGGTCAATGATATGTGAAAAACATGCGGACTTCGGTAACAGTCGCAAAAATATAACAAAAATAAATGTGGTAAATATGTCTATACGAAAAAATTATTTATAAAAAATGTTTATTCGGAAAAAAATTTTGCCAAAAAAATTTGGAGACCTCTTATGAACCTGATATATTCGCCACGTTATCTTAAGTGTACTATGAGACTTAATATTTAATTCTAAGAGGATGGCGCGGACAATTTGCACCGCAGCATATTCATTTTCATTTTTCCAAAAGTCTCAAGCCCTGGTATGCCCGATTCTACGGCTAAGCGATCACCTTGTTCAATGACTTGTTCTTCCAGTGCTTTCTCGTCTACTGGCAATGGAAGGGGCAGCTTCAGCGCCTCCTCCGGCACATCAAGGAACTCAGCCACAATGGCAAGGAGCGGTCGTACGAGGAGAACGCTAAGATTGCACGAGTGATTCGCATCACAGCGTTCTGCATTATCGGCTTGATCGTGCAGGCAGGCGTGTTGACGATTGCAGCGTCCGTACTCCCGTTGATGGGCATCAAGAACGACGCGCTCATCGACTTCACGGTGGCAAATGTGAGTCCTCCGTCAGAAGGTTCATCAGCACGAATAGGTCAGGGTGCGTGCATGCAATTCTGGTCGGCTTACTGACCATCGGCTCGATCCTGGGCTCACAACGAAGGGGAAGGGTTGGCGGGTAGGACCCGTTTCCAGCTTGGGGAGGGTCCAGAAAGTGTGTAGGCCTTACAGGCGGGAGGGAGGGGTTAGGCCTATGATAACATGTGATTACGGAAAAGTGGGAGGGGTCAGGCCTCTGATTACGTAATCACTAGGACTAGATAAAATGGCCCGCCGCTAGGCGCCGCCCAGACCAAATTTTGGCTATATTTTGCAAATTTTTACCCTAAAAATTTCGTTGGGATCGTCTGCGGCGGGCCTTTTTAAAACTTATTTTTCAAACACTTTTAACTGATTTTTTGCTTAAGAGTGCAAAAGTACTTAAAACTTGCTTCGCGCTGCGCTTAAAACTCGGTTTTATCTGTGTAGTATTACAGGGAGGGGGGTCGGGCCTCTGATTACATTTTGATTACAAGAGGGGGGAGGAGTAAAAAAGGCGATGTAATGCTTACAGACTTTCTGGACGCTCCCTTGTCGCATGTAGCAATGTTGCATGTACGGCACCGTGTACATGTAGAGATATTGGATAGCAATATTGCATGCACGTAACGGTCTTGCATGTATGTAGGGGTATCGCAAGCAT
The DNA here is from genome assembly GCA_020875895.1 of Aphelenchus avenae. Classification (NCBI taxonomy): domain Eukaryota; kingdom Metazoa; phylum Nematoda; class Chromadorea; order Rhabditida; family Aphelenchidae; genus Aphelenchus; species Aphelenchus avenae. The sequence continues at coordinate 229,859 of JNEY01000135.1, read as the reverse complement.
GTAGCGGTATTGCATGCACATAGTAGTGTACCTATAATTGTCACATGCATGTAGCGGTACCACATGTACGTAGCGGCACTGCATGCACAGAACGAATCTATGCGCATAACTGTATTGTACGAGAGTGAAATATCGCATGCATTTGCCCCGAATGCTTATAATTAGGTATTAGAGGGGATACGTAGGCAACGGCATTGTGTAGCTTAAAAATTCTAACCTTACAGCGCAGACTAAACGCGCGTAGCGTGCTTTGCCTATTTGTTCCACAAGGAGCAGAAGAAGAATTGGAGGTTTCGTAATTGAAGGGGTGTAATGGGATCGGGCTTATGTTTCCATTATTCTCTAAAGGAGCAACCCTGTGCAACGGGCCTTAGGTTCGAGGCCCGGCCCGCGGGCCTTAGGTTCGAGGCCCGGGCCCGGCCCGGCTCGGAGGCGGGCCCAGGCCGGGCCGGGCTTAAAAGGCCCGGTAAAAGGCCCGTTCCGACAAGTGACCAGAAAGTGCCTTCGTTATTTTTTTACACGTAAAATTTTGCCCCTTTACAGCGCGTTTAATGCACTAGTTTTGATACTCATTACACAAAGTAGCCTGCCGCAGGAGCCGCCATTGTGACTTTCGGGCTTGTTTGGCAAAAATTGGTTAAAATTTTCATGAAATTTGCCTATTTTCGAGCACCACACCGGGCCCTACCGGGCCGGGCCTACCTCAGGTCCGGCCCGGCCCGTGGGCCGGCTAGTTCTGCAAACTTGAGGCCCGGCCCGGTTGCACAGGGTTGTAAAGTAGTGGGTAAATAGGGCAGCGAAAGAGTGGCGGCAAACAGAGATGGTAAGGTTTGAAAAGGTCTTTTCAGACGCATGCATCGTACGTTCGTCACCACTATTTACCCATTTAGCCCTACTACTTCAAGCCACTGTTTGTGATTGGGGCTATTTCCGTGTGGCACGTTTTCTCGGCGTGGTGCGTCGTCTTGTGCCTATACATCAGCATGTCGCTGATCCTCAATGATGCCCTGACGAAATTTAACGAGGACCTGGAGCAACTCGTCGAGAGCGCCGAGCCCGAAATGCTCTCAGTCAACGGCAAATTGCCGCAGAACATCCATTCTGCGCTAGCGAACGGGATTGGGCATGTGCTCAAGGAGACGCTCAACATGGCTCCAGTCGACAGAAGCACTCTCGCGGATGTTCTCATGGAGAAATACAAGATCCACACTAGCCTGGCACAAGCGGTGAGGGCGGCGAACGAAACTTTTGAGGTAAGAGAAGGCGGCAAAATGGAGTAGGTCGCTCTCGAGCGTTCGACAGAACGGACAAAAGCAGTTCTTGTCGCATTTCTTAGCATACAGTCCCACCGCCATCTCTCTGCTAGCCAACTGAGGATATGTCGACACCTCGTAGAGATGCCACGGACACACCCGTGCCGTGCTGACCCACTCCGTGCCGGGAAACAGAACTTTATGAGGGCCACGCCATGCTGACCCCCTCCCAGTGCAGTGTGCCGTGCCGTGAAACACGGAAAACGGCATGGCGAGGCGGCACGGCCGGCATCTCTACATCCTAGAAGCTAGTACGCTTCGTTTTGTCGTTAAAAGAATCGAGCATACGCTTGTGCCTCAACATGCCCTCTAAGTTTTTTTGCACACTTCGCTGGCGTTTTGCAGGTCTACACGTTCGCCATGCTCGCCGTCAACATTCCCACCACCGTCTTCACTTTGCTCACCTTCTTTCTCAGCCTCAAGTCGACGTGGATCGAGGTGGCACTGTCGGTTCCGATGGTGCTCTTCTGCATGGTAGAACTGTTCGCGTTGACGGGCGTTCCCGCAATGGTGCACTCGTCGGTAAGTACAGGCGCCTGTACGCAAAACGTCAGAGATCAAGTTCCGTAGATAGGCGTGTACTGGCTTCGCACATGCGCTAACGCGCGCGGTGCCACGCTAGCGGGGTTTCGCCAGAATTTTGACCGACCATGCTATTTACTCCAGTTGGCTGGACTAAAGCTAAACGGACTTTCTACGTCCGAAACCTAGAGACTTTCTGCGGTGGTTTCGACAGTGACTTGGATTTTGCAAACTACGTGCTTGTCCATGCGAGTCCCCCTAGGTATGGTACGCATGAGTGCACGCATGTGTGCTTACTTGATTGATACATGCACTCTCAGTTTAGAAGTTTGGTTATGCCTGGATCTGGACCAAAAGATTTTGTTTTCAACCTCTGCAGACTGGATGCTTCTTGCATGCGGTACCGTCTGGTACGCAGGTATAGACGCGTGCATGCTCTCTGCGTAGCAGAGCTGGGACCCGGCCTCGTCTAGGTTTTCCGAGAGTCTCGGACCATTTTGGAGGTCTCGGTTGAAAAACCGTGACTAAACCGAGACATAGAGATTGCGCCGTTAGGCGCCGCCCAATGAAATTTTTTCACTATATGGCCATTTTTGACCAACTTTTTGCTGGTGTCGGCTGCGGCGGGCCTATTTCTATGGCTAACTTACATGACAGAGATCAAGCAAGCAATGTCTGCCGTTAACACCCTACCACTGCCTATTACGGACCAAATAGAATTTACTGAAGTCTCGGTCTCGGTTTTACGAGAGTTTCGAACCATTTGGTGGTCTCGGTCTCGGTCTCGGTTTCATTTCACAAAGTACCAGCACTGCTGCGTAGCCCTTGTTTCCTCACCTGATAAAGCCGGACGTCTGATGAACCTTTCGATACTCGTTCAGATTCACGCCGTCGAAGGGATCATGTACGGCAACACGAGGATATGGGTGCCTTATTGTGACCGCGTCTACAACGTCGCGAATCTCTTCATCGCTCAAGCGAAGCAGGCCGACTTGGGCATGTCGATATGGGGCTTCGCGCTCGTTACGAAGCCTCTTATCTTGACGGTAGTCTACAACCGCTTAGGACGTGCCCAACGGATCGATGATTTAGACAATATCCGTCACCATTACGTACCTCACGTTGATTCTTCAAATGAAGCCGGACATCTCGGAAACGACGCCATCGCCTGTCGCCTTGAATGGAACGCACATGTTCTAACGTGCTTTCTTGTTGCTTTTTAGCATGGAAATCAGACATAAAAGTCCTAAGATGTTCTGTCATAGGCAAAAATATAAGTGCAGCCGTACGAAAAAAATATTGTTAATTATTTTTGTATGTTTGTAAAGCCTGCCTTAATGCGACAAAATTTCGATTTCCGACTGGCATTTACGTCACTCTTATGCAGTCTACTGAAGCAGCTGAACGGTAAGCACCGCTACCGACGACGTGGTAGTCGGTGCACCGGAATACTTACGCGTCCGAACAAACATCTGATTATCCATGTGGGCGCAGCAGCGCATGTGTGTACCTTAAGTTGTTCGGCATCGTTCAAAGTATTCACTTGATCTCTCTGATTTTGGGTGAAGAGAACGCTTTGCCGATGACATGCTAAAGTACACGTCACATAAAAGGAATTTTTTGGTTTCCCGGCTCTGAGGCATAGTAACATTCCTGATGTGGTCTCGGAAAGATTGTCTCTCGAAAATATTCACTCCGATCTCGGCAATCGCTAGTTTCGTTCCCATAGCCGCAGAAGGTGAGACAAGGCAAATAGGGCAGCCGGCGTCTGGCCGCTATTCTCTCCTATCCTCCGCAGCGACACCCACTGTCGGCGGCTCACATGGTTCATGCACTAACGATCAGTCTCAAAACGTGCGTGACGATGGCAGAAAGCCGGCGCAAATATTCCGCTATGTGGGCGTCAAAGGACGCCGGTTCTTTGATGCTTTTGGTGACATCTGGTGGTGCACGATGCGTACTTTGGAAGCGCGTCGATAAGCTTCCGACAGCTTAGGCAAACATCCGCGTTAGGCAGCAGAAACTGCCGATGCCAGCTAACGTAGGCGTAAGGCAGGGAAGACTTCCCTATTGTAGTACCATGGGCGGCCTGCGACTGGATACATATTGCCGTAAAAATGCGAAGTACTTGTGTCTGCACGATCCTTTCTGTCATTCGCAGACGACAAGCACACTATCGCAGCTCCTCCTATGTTTTCTACAAGCAGAAATGTCTGTTGCTCGGAAGATGAGCTTTCGGCTGCGTCCAGCAAATATGAGTTTTATCCGTAAACATTTTTATTTTCTGGACGCTGCCTTACTGAATCGTCCGATTATGGTGCTTGCCGTTCTGAGCCCTTAGAGATGCTGCTCCTTTTTTACTCGGTGGACCTGACTATATTCGCTGAATTTTCAACATGGTAACGTCCTTAACAACTTTGTTATTCCTCGACGCATACACGTAGTCGCGCCTGGCCTTTGCTTGATCGCTTTTGTACTTTGAGCTCATTGTTCTTCACGCCGGCCGCAGACGAGACCCCCGTTCGTGTCGCGTCGCGGCCCGCCACCCGAAGGATTGTACTATCCTCATCACCGGTGATGGTGACGTAGCAATCGGCCCGATCGATTGTCCCCAGCTACACGTTCTTTATGAGATTCCTTTCCATTTCCTTATGGGCACTCCGCAAAATGGGATAATGTCCTTCTTTGGGATTCTGTGACCTTATGGCTCGCTCGATCACTAGCATTGCCTCTGAGGTTTTCACTATGGATGACCTTCTTGAGATTGATGTTTATACAAATCACCCAAGAATACCGCCCATGAGTTGTCTGCGGTCTTTGTAGCTCCGACATCGGCTAGGCTCAGCCATGAACCGTCATGTAGAACGGACCAGAATAGAGATTTTCAACAAGCTTTTAAGCATACCCGTTCCTTCTAGTCAATAAGACGCTCATGCGGAACGTCGGCACTATTCCAGTGGGAACCATGTGTATTTTCGAGAAACCGCGGTCTTAGCGCTTGGTGTCACTTTTAGACATGAACGTTTAAGGCACCCTTCCAGCTACAAAGCCTTTACCCGTATTTCTGCCAGTTTTAATGGAGCTTGGGGATAACTTTCAATTCGACATCGACGACATTTTCGACTACGTTCAGTGCTATGCGAACGATGAGACGGAAATGTAAGTTGTGCCAGCAGAGAACCGTATTTTATCCACAAAGAGAAGGGGGTCTTATCACCGGGGAGTTGACCCGCATGCATCGTAGCGCTACCACATACATCGGCGCGTTATTTTCGCATGCACACGTGTGCCGCATGCATCGTTCCGCTACTGCGTGCGTCGTAGCGCTATCGCAAGCAGCATAGTACTGCCTCATACATTGTAGCGCTACTGAATGGGACATAGCGCTACAGCATGCGTTGCCACGTTGTCGCATGCATTTTAGGGCTACAGCGTGCGTCGTAGTCGTAGCGTTATCACATGTACTACTGTGTGCCAGGACTGGGCATTTTTAAAACTTAAACCGATACCCATACCAATAGTCAAAAAACAATTTATCAATTTATCGTTACTTCAACAAATCTTGCTTAGCCACAAGTAAAGGTAACCGGAGTGAAAAATTAACGTGCGGAAGGTTTTAGAGAAAGCTATGCACGTACTTTGTAAACAGCCTTAAGTGTGAGGCCCGCCGCAAGCGCCACCAGTAAATTTTAGACCAAAATTTTAAAAAAAAATGTAGTAAAAATTTGGTCCGGTCGCGCCTAGCGGCGTCTTCTCTAAGTATTGGTTTAGTATCGGTCTTTCGACCGATACCGATACCTCCAAAATGCACAGATAGTATTCGAAAACCGATACCGATACCTAGTATCGGTCCCAGCTCTGTTGTGTGCATTGTACCATAGCGTTTTCGCGTGCAGTGTAGCGCTACAGCGTGCGTCATGGCCTTACCACATACGGTGGAAGCGCGCATGCATCGTAGTGTTGTCGCATGTATCATAGCGCTACCGCATGCGTCATCCCGTTACCACCTGTCACCGTAGTGCTTCAATTGCGAGACGCCTGATTAGAATAATTGGCATTTCCAGGCAGGAGAGCTTTCTCGACATCGACCACGTTGAACCGTCTTCATTACCCCAAAGCTACGCTCAGTCTCTGTCGTCTTCACCGGATTCAACGTCCGCCTGTTCGCTCCTCAGTGCAACCGCGCCACAGCAACTCTCTATTGTAACGTCGTCTACCTTGGCCCAAAAGCCGCGTTCAAAAAAAGATCGTCTGCCGAAAGCCATTCGCGAGGCATACGCACCAAAGAAGTGCGTTATCTGCGGTGGCGCCACGCGATGTTTCCACTACGAAGTGGCTAGCTGCCACTCGTGCAAAGCGTTCTTCCGTCGCTCGGTGCTGAAGCGTGCAAGATACGTTTGCAAGGCGGACGGACGTTGCGAGTTGATCGCAGGTTTGTGCGCTTTTTGGGGAGTATGATGCATGCGCTACGCCTTAGCTCTAATGACCGCTTCTACATGGTTACCCTTTATCCGTGAAAAGCTCGTTGTGGTCGTCGGAAACGTTAAGTCTCCTCAAACTGCCTAAAAATCAGGACCAAAAAGCCGTAATTATGTGGGCAGCCCCAGAAAGGACTTTCTTGAGATCGTTTTCCTCTTACGGAAGTGACTTCTTTGCGTCGGAAGCTTCCACACAACCTTCTGGAAAAGAAACGCGGAAGAGACTCAGGATTGGAAACCGTGAATGGTTTTCGCATACCTAGAATGGACCTATGCCTGGCCCAATGACTTGAGAATGGACTTAGGACGAAGGACTTGCTTACGCCATGCGATGCGTATTCATGCCTTTTAGGGATCCGATGTCGCTCATGTCGCTACGATCGTTGTATTATGGCGGGTATGAGCGTCGAGTCAATCCAGCTTAGCGATGCGGAAGTAGTTCCGCTATTTGCTGCTGACCTCGAAGAGAGGCGGAACAGTCTACTGAAGCGGAAGCAGCCGAAGTCTACGATCAAGGTAGGCGTATTCTCGAGATCCGTAGCGTTTTTGTCCTCTTCGAGGAGCTTTGGGGGAAAATCCGGTAAAACTGTCCGGATGCGATTCCTCCCAGGGCGATGGCAGCAAACTCTTGATACGGCTTTAAAAAGCTTTGGAGTCTTTACACGTTAATACGTTATAAGTTCAGAAGGGCGGTTATCTATCACCAGTTTCGGATTTCGAAGCAAATATTTGCGTTCGCGCATAATGCCCTATTTCATAAGTGATACAATTCTGATTAAGGCAGTCATGGCGTCCGACCAGTGCCTCGAAACGCGCCTTGTGACTGAACTGCTGTATCTCGAGTCAAAAGCCAAGCGCCTTCGAGAGTCAGCTTTCGACCCTCGAGAGCTCTACGTCACTGACATTCGTGGGCTGCTCAAGAAGCCCATCGAACTGGGCAATGCGGACAAATATGAAGTAGGCCGCCGGGGATTTGACAAACGGAGGGTCACTTAAATATCAACTTCCAGAAACCCCCAGAATGGCCTCTAACGATGGCGCAGTTGGAAGCTGAACGTCCGAAGAAGTGGCCTCCTTCATGCGACATACTCGACAAGTCGAAGTTCAAGTACCCTCATTGGCCGACGATCGACCTCCTACTGAGCATCGACATGGCCAAGGCGCTGCCGGTGTTTCAGAAGCTGGAAGTGGACGATCAGGTACCTTTCTTTCTGAAAGGACTGAAAAGGTCTCATTGCAAAGAGCGCATAGCGGCATTCTTACTTACGGTTCTTACGGAAAACACTCTTTTTTCTCAAGAATTTCGCTTGTCTTCCGACGTTTGGTTTGCCCAACGTTGAAAGAAACATTTTTCCCATTTGTTTCCAAAGCCGCCGTAATAGGGTCGAATTACCAAAGGCAGTACAAGCATTCTCGACTGAAGTTTAGGGGACGCGTCAATTATATTTTTTCAGAGGCTAGTTATAGCTGTCATTGGGAAGCAGGTCCTTATGCATTACGCTTTCTAACCCTTGTGCGGAATAGTCGGATTCTAGGAAGCTCTTCTTCGCCACGTTGCCCTCGTGAACTCGATCATTACGCAAGCGTTCTACTCACGGCACTACAACGAGACGACACTCACCTACCCGAATGGCTTCCAGCCGATCGGACTTCGAAAAAAATTTAGCCGTTTCGTGAGGCCGGTGTAAGTCTTGGAACTATTCTCTCCAGTTAGCAGCTGTATACTCGCAGCGTGAAGGACTCTTGAAATAGAAGCTTTAGGCCGGAACAGCTGGAGTACGACGTGTTTTGTCGGACGCTTGAGCCGCTAATGCGAGTGGGGCTTACCAGCGAGGAATACGTCCTTCTGAAGGCACTCGTCTATTGTCTTGGTACGTACCGAAGCCCATAGGACTGTTGGAAATCGAATTCCGAGTACCTATCACTGCTCCTCAGTGTGGACAGTAGAGGCAAAAACAGGCTCGAAAATTTAGGTCATTTTGGCTTCAGATAATTCAGGTTCTAAAAACCAGATTAATAAAGTTCTACTCTGAATAGTTTAGCCTTCAATCAAAAAATCCCCCTAATATTGCAAATTTTCGGTGACCGTTTGATTTCTTTTGTATCCATTCTCTTCTTTAGACGTACCCAGCTTATCCGACGCCGCTCGAAAGCTCTNGGGGGGGGGGGGGGGGGGTACCCGACAAGTCTAGTGCGCCAGTAGCACACCATATGCCAAAGCTTGTTGGACGCGTGGCTAGTTTTACGCTTAATGCTCTTAACGCTTGCCTGATGGACGGCATATTCGTCCGCAATGAAGAACAGTCCGAAACAGTCCCGCTCATTTCCCAAGATTCTGGAAAGCATTGTTAGCAAGTCTGATAGGTTTAAATCCTCCGTTTCGGGAAACTTTATCGAGCATCGCTTCCCGCACACGTGGAAAAAAGAGAATGCGTGCCGTACTTTTCAACAACTCGGCACTTGACAAAGAAAGTCGTTCCACCTCTGGCTCCCGTCATCGCCGTACCACTGGCCGAACACTCCGTCCGCGTCATTGCCGGTGTAGAACGTCGCATAGCGCAGACCATCTTGCGGCTCATTGGCGGCCCAGTTGACAAAGTCGTAGTCAGAGCCGTCGTGCCAGTCCCATGCGCCGGCGTTGTTGTAGAGCCCTATCACGACGTGCCCCCAATAACTGCCGGTAGTGTGAGATTTGTATAATTCTGAATGACTTTAAAGTACACGACTCCAGGCGTGCGCAAGATGAAGACCCAAGCGTGGCTGTGGCCTGGCGTGGAAACGGGGCGTGGTAAGGCGGTACACAGTTTTTAACTACTTTTTTGGCGTCGGTAAAATTATGACGCTGAAAATGCATTAGTCCGCCACACACATTTTTGCCCAGACGTGATTTTAAAAAATTAAAATGCGGCTTTAGTGTACTTAACGATAAAAAAATAGTCCGGTGCAGTCATGACAAGAGAGCGGATGGCTATTTTCAGTGCCTTACCTGCAATCCACTCATTCTCCGCCATGCTGTGAATGGATGGTAGCGTGCCGGACACACCGGCACAGGCTTGTTGAGTCGCCGAAGCATTGGTGCCATCGGAATTCACAACCTAAGATATAAATTCCAAAGGGGCTGACTTCGGTTGTTCGACGAAGGGGACAATCATAGTCCTGTTCACACTGAAGTTTCACCTGAGGCTCTAACAAACAGAACGAGCAAGCAGGCCTAAATACCCAAAATTATCAACGCACCTAGGATATAAAAAAAACGGTACCCAAAAAACATTTTAAAGGTCAAACTCCATGCCAGAGAGTCCAGTTGATGTTATATGGGCCGGACGAACCAAAGGCAAATTGTTTGCGTAATTTTGCACGAAAATGATCATCATATCCCAAGGGAATCTAGCTAACGGCCAGGGGAAATAAAAAGTGTTAACCGCGAGCCAGCATCCGCTGCAAGCTCGCGATTTACTTAGTACTTGAAAACAGACCTGATAGCACTTGCCAGTGGCCGGATTCCTCACCCATCCGCCCAGTGCTGACGTGGTCGGATAGTCGGCAGTAGTGGACGAGCTTCTAGTGCCGCAAGTCGGGCACGGTGGACACTTAGGTGATGTCACCGTCGTCGTAGACAATGTAGTGCGGACTGGCGACTTTGTGGAAGTGCTCTGTCCAAGCCCAGGAATGCGGCAGATGTACGCCTTAGCGTCTCGACACGGCTTGCTGTACCAAAGACCACTCGTTGCGTCCTGGGCAAGGCATAGTGTGCCTTGAGACGTAGGATTACCTGAAGGACAACGATCCGACGGGTTTAAGGGTACTAGTGGTGATGTCCGCTACCCAGTGCTGTGAACATATTAGTTTACATGTTTCTTAACAGACATGACACACGTCCATTTTTACAAGTTGGACTCCGATTAAGATGTAGCACTCGGTATTTTATCTTAGAACGTCTGAAAAAATTAGGTAATTATTGAATATCATTTTGGTCTCCGTTGCGAACGCCGTCTATTGTTCTTCGTTGGTATAGTAGGTTCAGTTAGACTGGCTACGCACTTAGTATTAGGCTGGGGCTGTTCGTTAAGGTTAGGCTTACTAAAGTTTAAACTCATAGGGGTGGGTACTTTTTGGCCAAAGGTATGCTTGCTAAAATTTACGAGAATCTGTGAGGTCAAAATAGTGGGCATTTTCGAAGAAAGCTATGCTAAACCAAGAGCATTGGGCGTGTTTTGCAAAGTGCGGAACGCTTTAACTTACCAGATGCCCAGTTCGTAAACTGGAATCGCGTGCCGTCGGTCCAGACCCACTTGTTGTCCGCTTCCGTGTTCCATCCGGCGCCAAGCCAGTGCTCACTGGCGCAGTAATTGTCACCGATTTTCGTGAGAATTGAGTTCATTAATCTCCCAGAGACCGACGCCAAGTGACCTCCCCGGTTCATGCAGTCCTCGTCCGCCTTGAACCATAGCTCCGGCTTCGAGTGGTACACGTAGCAGTCGTTCTCGGATACGCCTTGGATGGTACCGATGGGGCACTTTGCCGCCGCGTGGGCAACGAAGAATAAAACCGCAGCGTACAACATTCCCCGACCAACGACAAATGATGTGATCGTTTTGAAAGAAACGCAGGGATAGCTACCTGATTGGCTGACAAAGTGCACTAGCCGATAAGGAACCACTGAGTCATAGAAGATGCGGTGCTCAATTGAGTTGAGTGGGCGGAAGATTACGTATGCCTGAGGTGTAGACCTCATTTTTTTGAGGCAGACAAAATATGAAGACCCTCGGTATCGAGACAAGGTGGTACTGAAGTTTCAAGTTTTGAAGTTTTGTCCATTTTAGGTTTCGAAAAGTTTGCTTCTAAATTCGAAATTCTTGGGCCCCAAAAAGCAACACTAAAAGAGCAAAACACCAAAAAAAACGTAGTGGGCTTCTCACAAGCAAATTTACACCGCCTTTGTCGGACATTTGCGGCGGGCCTTTTCCATGTATTTTATACGGAATTTCCCGTATTTTGCGTGCTCCCTATAGCCGTTCTCACCCATATTGTGAACGACTGTACTAAAATCGGTTTTGGCTTTTTGCTCTATTTCGATTACGAATTAATTTTATGGTTCACGGACGCAAATATGCGGTTGGTGTTTTGGTGATGTTTGTGACTTTCTGTCGGTAGACGCAAGCCTTTATCATTGTTATTCTTTGGTATTTACGCAAGTGGCAAACGTTGCTACCGCCGGCAACATTCTCAAATAGGTCGCACTTTCCCATGACGGTAACGCGTTCAAAGACCGTTCTGTGAACCAGAACTACTCGTCGCTGCAAACGGGCGTACTCTGCTCACTTTTAACACGCCGCACGCGTCCGCGACCGTTTTATTGGCCCCATACGCTGAATATGCGTTCCATGGAAACGATGCGCTGGCGGCTCCCACGACAAAGCCGCTTTGCGTCTCGCGGCGCGCGGCGTAAAAATGTGAGCGGCTCACAACGAGCAGCGGTAGTGAGGTTAAAACGCGTGGCGACCGGGACAATGTCTGTGGAAATGTAAACGGCTCGCAATGTGCAGCAGGTAGGGAGGGGAAAAACGGGTGCCACACGGAACAATGTTTCCACGACGAGCTGCGCTCCCTCGCTATTCGTTCATTGCAGCCTGCTACCAGGAACTAAAGCTATGGCAGGTGTTTTGTGTAAGAATGCATCGTCATGTAAAATTGCTTGACCGGACGTTCGGAAATTATCAGATCACCCACTCGTCTGTGCACGAAAATTAGGGCCGTACGGGAAGAGCAATCGGTTCACTGATAATTGGTCGTTTTAGGCATCGGAGTCGAGAATAGGACTAGGCCCAAAAGGCAGTCTGTCGGCGCTTTTCGATTGTTTTTTGGTCGTTCTCGACTAATAATACCTGGCAAAAGCTGTTCTTCTTGTAATACGGTTTAGCATCGGAATCGGCGTCGATAATCGGTCGTACTCTTTGCTGTTAATCTAGGGTCATGAATTCGGTTCGAATTGCTATAAAAATTTTAGCGCAATTTCTTTCGTAGTCTCGTAGAAGTTCTTACTCACAAAATGGACACATATCGACTTTCTTCTCTATCGACCTCACGTCCTATATACGACTTTCTTCTAGCTTCGAAAACATCTGGGCCCATATTCGGCCATTTTCGGCTGGTTAACAGGTCGCTCTACGGTCGCAGTCCCGGGCTATAATTAAAAGTGCGGGTGAACGTAATTCATATTCGTGTTTCAATCCTATCAGGATCGCAGCACGGTTTTCCGGTTTCCGGTAATCGGTACGAAATTCGTCGCATCCGGCATTCGTCAAGTCCGCCTCGGCAAACCACGACGTTTCTTGCTCATAGCCGGCGTTACTGAGCAAGCACAAAGCAGAGGACACGAACTACGGCCGACTAGAATTCGAAGCGTGCGCGTACGTGTCGTCGGGGCAGCCGCGGCAAAGTGCGCCGCTCGAGACCGCCGGCTACCTCGTCGCGTAGTCACAGCTCTCTTCGGTTCTCGAAGGGTTTCTTCGTCGTCAAAGCGTCCCCATCGGGTGAACAATAATGCGTCGGCTGAACGTGGTGGTTCACTAACGATTTATTCCGTTCGCGCTTCGACTCGCTGTATGCCTGCAACTGGGGTTGTCTTCATTTCGCAATTTATAAACGGCCTTTTTTGTCGAATACGGGAGTGTGTGAAGGAAGTGAGCCTTCAGACGGACTCAAACTACGTGTAAAAAAGACTTTTTTCAGAAATTAGTGTTTGCAAAAAAGTCAAAAAAATTTATTTGCACAGATTAAGAAAATACGTAGAAAACTGGCATACTATTAGCCAGCTTTCCCCATTCACTGTGTTTTTTAAATGTGGTAAAGAATCTCCCGCAGAGTCCACATTACTATTTTTCGCTCCAGGTGTCTCTCTCGTCATTTGCCCTTCTCATGTTATCATCACTGGTTGCCCTGCGCAGCGCAAGGACGCTTGCCCAAAGAGCAGAGAATTGTCAAGCCGTGGGTTTAGCTTCCGCGTAGCTAGCTCGTCCTACCTGTTCAAACCGACTGAAAATACCAATGTTTCACGCGGCTGCATGCGAAAAGGGCGTAGGATGACGACTTCTGAATGTGTTGTTTTGCGTTTTTATTTGTTTATCTGGACGTCAGGAGCGGCTCAGGACGATTACAGATCTGGTTCCGTTTTCGGCCTTCGCTGGGCGGTTCCCGTCTAGCCGCAACCAGTCATTTAGCGTAGTGATCGGCGCTGGTACCCCCTCCCGTCCGTGTTTCCGTGCCGTATAATGCGGGTACGGGTTTGGCCCGCACCTTGGTACGGGCGCCGAACTCTAGTTCAGTGCGTGTAGAAGACAGTAAACTCGGCAGATACCTGTTGGAGTACCCTATTTCAAGCACAGATAAATCCTTCTCATAAACGTTCAGAAACTAGCGGGAATAAATTTTCATTTGCTCGGACTCTCACACGAAAATTTCGTGTGCATAAACAGAACGCGTAAAAAGCGCAGAGATCCTGTCGGAACGGTACTGACGACTTTGCGAACGCGTTGTGCCTCGTGAATCAACTCACAGTTGACCTAGTTTTTGGACAACTTCATGTCCTACCTGCCAGTGAATTCGTGCAAACGGGGTCGCTTCGAGTTCGTGCCACTTAATCGCTTCCGTTTCCGCATTTTCAGTCGGTTGTGCTCACTTTGGTCCACCACTTTATGATCCGCGAAATCAATAGCGTTGCCTACGCGTGTCGATTGTTTACCTCGTCCACTATCGCCGCTAATCGGTGTTGAAACGGGGCGTGACAAACTACGTGTTTCGATTTGCATGTGGTGCCTGGTCGCGTCTACAATCGGCATGAATGGAGACGAAAAGTTGCTTTAGGTGCAACAACAATGGACCTCGCAATGGAACTCGGCACGGAGTTCAACGGCATTGTCGACTTTATCTGCAGGAATGCAAAGAATACTGACTTGTAAGTTACCGTCTATGTGCCCGATAGCAAGTCAAATAGGTTGCGTCCACCCCCGTCCATCCTGTCCCAAGGGTGTGCCATGTGCATGTATTCCTTCACATCAGTCTTCAGGCGGCTCAGCGGCAGTAGTCGCAAGATTGTTAGAGAGAACTGCGGATAATGTTTGATGCTGAGATGGTGGTACCGGTGAGGGTAGATCCCAAGCTTCAAGTCAAATCCGAATGTGAAAAGAACCGAAGCGAATACAATCATATTTTCCGCATAAACACAACGATTTGCTGAGTTTACGAGTTCAACGTTCGGGCAGCGTCCCTGGTGCGAATTAAGGACCGACACCCGTACCGTGCTTCGCAGATACTGACCCACCCGTACCGTACAGTACGGTACGGTGGTACGGTCCGCAATGCGGTACGGTACAAGTCGTATAAGTGCTAAATACCGAGAAAAAAAAATCGAGCCGTTCCGTACTCCGTACTGGCCGACTCCACCCGAAACATAAGCCGTACTGTCAGACCTATCAGTACCCTACTCCGTACCGACAGGAGCATGGTTGTCGATCTGTAGAGCGAAACAGTACTCTGTATGGATAGTACGGCACTCTCGACCTTTAGAGCGAATACTGCTGTGAGGCGAGTGTCGATCGAGGGCCTTTGAAAATTAGCATTGAGCGTGAGGGAGTGCTGTCGTCATTCTACTTGCGCATGGTCATTTTTGTACAAACTTGCGGTTTCAGCAACTTCGACGACTCTTTGACGACGGATCCGCAAGGCAGTGCATTCGACAGTGGCGGGAACTCAGTGTCCGGCGGATCTTCTCCAACGACTACGGCACTCGACCAGCAGTCGCCGTCGTCCGGAGCCATCGCCAACCTCCCAACGACCTCTTTGGACTCTCCACAGAAACGTCGCCGTCGCCAACGAGGCCTTCCGAAGCCGATTCGCGAAGCTCTGGCGCCAAAGAACTGCCTCATCTGCGGCGCTTCAACGAACTGCTGCCACTACGAAGTGCCGAGCTGTCACTCCTGCAAGGCGTTCTTCCGAAGGACGGTGATCAAGCGGGTGCGCTACGCGTGCAAGGGAGACGGAAAGTGTGACATATTGAAAGGTAAGTGACCTCAAGTCGAGATAAGGTTTCCAGGATCCTGGAAAAGGCCGACATAAGGCCAAAATGAGGAAAGGTTTGCTGTCATTGCTTTAGGAGTATAGCCAAATGCATTTTTAATAGTTTACGAAACTTTAAGCAGAGTCTAAATAAGGAACAGCCTCCCCTATAACGGGTCCCCTCAGTAAGAGCTTGAATATTGTTTTTACAAATCGGCTATTTGACAGGCTCACGTTGCAAGTCGTGTCGCTTGGATCGATGCCTTCTGGCGGGTATGAACATCGAAGCAATCAAGCTGCCAGCGACCGAAGATTTCACGGACGTTGCTGCGGTCCTCGAGAACCGTAGGAAGCGCCTGATGCAACACATTCAGCTGAAGAGACCCGTTAAGGTACCACATTTTTCGTTATATTTCGCTTAAGTCGGTTCCAGGCAGCCCTGGCGACGAACGAAGGCTTCGAAGCGAAGACGATCGACTACCTCATTCACTTGGAGTCGATGACTCGCAAGTTGCGGGAGTCCACTTTCGATCCAAAAAATCTCTACTCTGAGGACATCCGCGGCATCCTCAAGGCTCCATGCCATCTCAGAGACGCCGACAAGTATCAGGTAGGTGGCGGGCTCACGTAGCGCCCTTGGGACGCAGAGCTCTTTAGGGTTCCATTAAATCCTTGAACAGATTGGTCATGAACCCTTCGCAACGCAGGGGGTTGAGTTTCCGCATCGTTCGGCACCGCCAAGAATGAGTTCGAACCTGTTCCAAGGACAAAAACTTAATGTCATTTTTCCGTGCTGTATGCGTAAAATAATTCACCGCGGCGACCGAGTCTCCAACACACCGTTTTTATTATCATTCAAAAAGGAAAATTAACCTATAATGCGCTAAAATTATAAACGGGATTTCACGACGAATTTCGGTCGATATTTAGCTAAATTTTCTCCAATAAATAGCAAATTTACGTCCCATTACGTCGATACAAGCGGTTTCTTTCCACCGAAATAGCTGCCGGTTAAAACCGGACCCGTATGGCCACCGGTCCCCAACCGTTACTAGCCCTCTCTCTATAAACAGGGCACGTACCAAAGCCGATTCTAGAAGCCGTCGAACTGGCCTATGACCATGGCGGAGATCGAAGCATCTTTTCCAAGGCTCGCAGGCCGGGGAAGTTGTCGCGGTGCTCTCTACACGGTTAACCGTGAAGGCCCGTTTCCGCACATCGAGGGCTACGGACGCTGTGAGCCGCCAAGCAAGGAGTGCCAATCCCGGAAGCTCTTCTGCAATCCGCATTGGCCGACGCTCGACCTCATTCTGAGCATCGAATTGGCAAAGACACTGCCAGTCTACCGCAAGCTGGATCTAAGCGACCAAGTATGTAGCCGTAGAGCTAGCCCTATCATCTCCAACAAAGTAGAGATCGGCACTGACCCCCCCCCCCCGTGCCGTACCCCGTACCCGTGGAAAAACACGGTACGGGTAAGGGTCGTGGTAAAATTAAATTTTTGCCGAAAAACAGGCCAAAAAGAGTGATGGGCGAATAACCAACCACAAAAAGTGGCTAAGATGGCATCCCATTGAGAGATACAGGGATATAGGACCGCCGCAAGCGACGCCACAAAATTTTAGTCAAAATTCTTTACGAATTTGGTGAAAATTTGCTCAAAATTCGCCAAAAGCGCGAAAAATACGGGTACGGATACGGGTACGGCCCGTACAACGGCACGGGTGCCCAACTCTACAACAAAGCTGCACCTGAATCGACGTTCAGTTTGTCTAGGCAGATAAATCATGGCCGAAGGTCCTAGTGTAACAAACAAAGATAGGTATCAGCCACAGCAATAGGTATACTGAAGCATAAGATTTCTTAGAGGCATAGGACTCTAAGCGGTACCAGAGGCCTAGGTTTTTACCTCATATTGAAAGCTGGTCTAAGAAGCCAACCAAGTGCCTTTAATTTATCGCAAAACGGAGGCTTGCATTCGTTCCAGGAAGCTCTACTGCGTCACGTCGGCCTGGTGAATGCGGCTCTCACGGAAGCGTTCTACACCACTGAGATGAAGGCGTCGACGATGACGTTTCCGAACGGCATGCAGCCGCTCGTTATCCGTCAGAACAAGCGAAGAGGTCCCAGGGGTTCGGCAATGTAAGTCAGAAAAGACGAGACCAGGCTACAATGCTATCTCCTACTTTAGTCCGGAACACCTCGACTACGAGTGTACGTGCCGTATCCTTGATCCGCTCACTCGCGTCGGTCTTACCACCGAGGAGTACGTGCTGTTGAAAGCGCTGATTTACTGCTTGGGTAAGTGAAAACAACACACGACGGGCCGGCGAAGGTCGTCCCGTACCAGCCTTCATAGGAGCGCGCGATAACGCAAGGGCTTGCTGTACCGCCAGGGTCACGAATTAATGCTAGGAGCTTGTGATACCGCTAGGAGCATGCGATGCGGTTAGGGCCATGCGTAGGAGCATGCAATACCGCAAGCAGATTAAGAAACCGCTGAGAAGCATACGATATCGCTAAAGGCATGAGGTACCGCTATGTGCATAGGGTACCGCTAAAACTATGCTGTACCGCTTAGAGCATGCAATGTACGGGCGGGCCAAGAAGGTGGCCTGGACCCTGATCTGATATGCTTGTAGGCACATGCAGTAGCGTTACGATGCAGTACCGCGAGGAGCCTGCGATACCACTAGGAGCTTGCAGCATTGCCAGGAGCACGCATTATCCCAAGGGCTATGAGCACTGCATGCCACTAGTGTTATGCGGTGCCACAGTCGCCAGTTCAGCATACCTAATAGCTGCCCACTTTTTTATCTGCAGCTTCAGACATTCCCGACCTGTCGCCGAACGCCCGCAAGCTACTCGGCGAGCAGTCTCGCGAGTACGCAAAGATCCTCCTTCGCCACATGCAGTCGAACTTCGGCGAAGCGGCGGGCGCGAAGAAGTACGTCGAAGTGGTCTCACTCGTGGACGCATTCGTGCACTTCGCGCAGAAGATACGCGAGATGTACTGCCTTCTGTTCGCGACCGGTCCGAGGAGGGAGCCTTCGGTGATTCTCGGATGGGCCGCGCGAGTCTGCTAACCGAGGAGGAAGCTTGAGAAGGAACAACATTCTATGTTTTCTGTGGTTGTAAGTACTTCGTTTTGCCTTCCGTAATTTATTCGTGAATAAAGCAAATAAACATTTGATGATGATGGACACTTTCTACGGGAACATGCTGTTCTGTCGCAGAGGTACTTGCGCAAAAATGTTCCTTCTAGAAGCCAGTGTTTTACTTGTTCCTAGCGCCCTCCTTCCGCCCGCGTGAAGGGGGTGAGCCAAGAATGTACCTTTTCATGCGTTTGTACTTCCGTTGAAGTAATCCGACTTCCCTGTTCTTCGGCGGCACAGAAGGGAGGGGCGGGGGGGGGGGGTTTAAATTGTTTTTTAATCTTAGTGCATGCTGTAGGTCTCGTTGCCTCCACCGTAATGCAAGTCGACGAGCCTGCGTCGTCGTCTTCCGCATGCGCACGCTTATCTCCCCTCGAAATGACGAAGAACAAACGAGAACGAGGCGTCATCTCGAAACCACTCCGTAGCATTCTAGCGCCAAAGCAGTGCTCGGTTTGTGCGCGTTCTGCTAGCTGCCACTACTACGGCGTGCCGTGCTGTACGTCCTGCAAAACGTAAGTCTGCGACGATGGCAACTTTGCTGTCAACTTCGTTATTGTAGGTTTATTCGTCGGACGCTGACGAATCCATTTCGTTACGCTTGTAAAGCAAAGGGGAACTGTAACGTTGCGAATGGTAAGCAGCGCATCAGAGACCGTTTCCTCTGCTCCATACTTAGAGTACCCTCGCATACCGGACGCCGTACATGCACATAGTCGTACACCTATCGTAGTACGGTATGGCGAACTAAAGGGACGTGCCGAAACAGTCTTAAGCTTTTATTTAAAAAAATCCCAACTCAAAAAAGTAGAACTTCGACATTCGAATCCAGTCCGAAATGACAGGCCGGGACCCGTACCGTATTACACTCTGTACCGAATTGGTACGATATGGAGTGTGATAAGGGAATTATCAGTACGATGCGAAAGACGCTGCGGCAGTCCCTCCGTACTACGCCGTGCTGCTTACAGGTAGTACAACAGGTGGGACTGGGTAGATGGTATCCTTCTCGATTTTTACCATATGTTTGCTCAACTTCGGTGTAGTTCGGTAGGCGAGGAGTCAGTACGGCATGACTACGGCTTTCCCATCTTTACTCGAAGCTGCCGCACGTTCTGAAGTGTTCATAGCTGGCTTGGGCAGCAGATACCGTCCGACCAAGCTACGCGCTTTAGGCTCAAAATGCAGTGCGTGTCGTCTCGATCGTTGCTTACTGGCTGGCGTCAACTTCAAAGCTGTTAGGCTTCCTCCAAGGCATGACTTCAGCGGCTTTCTGGCTCAGTTGGACATCCGGAAAAGGCAGTTAGCGGCTGCGGCTGGACGACAAACTAATCCGACTGATCACTTAGTATGGTCTTTCATAAGAAACAATCTTGCATGACAGTGAACGTTTAGGCCTCTATCACCTCCGACGACATAATGGATACGAAGCTTTTGGAGCACTTGCTCTACTTGGAGTCGAAATCTCGACGCTTGAGAGAGTCCACGTTCGATCCACAAGAGATGTACTGGGCCGACATACGCGAGATTCTAAGCGGGCACTATCACCTAAGTGATGCCGGCAAGTATGAGGTAAGCACGCATAGTGATTTGATAACCGAAATGTTCATCAACGGAAAGACGGCTCTGATAGTTCAGAAAAAGCCAGAAAAAGTAAAAAATCTGGCTTCCGACACAGGCTTGAAGTTTCCCTTCTTCAGACTTTCGATTTCCCATTTATGGGAGCGTTAGAAAAAAGGGAAATAAGCTAGAAATGGAGATATCCATGAACTTGCATCAATTTCTAGCCTGTTCGAATGAAATGAGACGCTTTCCCATTTTTGGACCGTCGCAAAAACACCAATTTTCAGAAGGATGAAGTGATCACTAAGGCGGAAAGCATGCACTAAATAGCGACGTTTAGAAGCCTCCAAACTGGCCGATGAGCATTGCGGAGCTGATCGTGAAGTCACCTTCTACCGGCGTCGCTGGCATTTGTCACAGCCCGGACCTTCACACCAGCCACCTCCAACACGTCAGCAGGGGAGCCGAGCAGAAGCGGCCGCTTGGGTGTACGCATTACCCAACGCTGGATCTCATCCTTAGTATTGAAGTCGCTAAGACGATGCCGGTCTTCCAGAAGCTGGATGAGGCCGACCAGGTAGTTGCTGTTCGTATGCGTTTGAGCGCATCTCAGAGCTAGCGGGTCGTGAAACGGGACGGACCGTTCCGTGATCCGTGCCGTCCTGAGAACGGAACGGCCCAGCACGGCAGTGCGGCAAGGACGGGCCGTTTTCCGTTCCGTCCTAGCACGGGACGGATCACAAAACGGCTAGAAAGTTCATGCCGTTCCGTGCCGTTTTAGCGGAGAACGGGACGGGAAACGTTCCGTATGCTGTTCCGCGTTGGGGCCGTATATGGAGGACGCCGCGGGAGGGTCCCAGGACGGAACGGACCCCGGCACGGGGGGGGGGGGGGTGGTGAAGCCGCTAACTCTAGCGTATCTTTGAAATATAGCGAGCCCTTCTTCGACATGTTGCACTAGTCAACGCTACCATAACGGAAGCATTCTACACCCTGGAGCACCACGCGGACACTATTACCGTTCCAAATGGTCTCCAGCCGATGGCGATGCGACAGAGAAGGCGATGGAGTACCCTAGACGTTTCGCCGTAAGGTCACTTCTCACGACAGCAGGCTTGCCTTCATTTGCACACACTTCCATTAGCCTGTACTTTTCAGCGTTCAACCGCTAGAATACGATGTCTTCTGCAGAGTGCTCGATCCTCTGAAGCGTATCGGACTTACGACAGAGGAATACGTTCTTCTGAAAGCCCTAATATATTGCTTAGGTTAGCTTTACGGCACTCGGGACACGCTAGAAACTTAAGGATATTTTCATCGATCGGATGAAAATTGTAAATAAAATGAGAATTAATCTTTATTTTTACGTACTAAGAATTGGTAATATCTAATTATTTCAAAAATCAAAATTGAAACAAATCTAAAGCTAACTCAAATAAATTTTAAAAATGTCAAATTTTGCTTTCGCGAATCCTTTGTGATTCCCTGGGAGGAGAAAAACTGCTGCCAACGATACGTTTATACGTAGTGGTAAAAATAAGCCAAAACGATAAAAGACAGTTATCAGTAGTTTCGTCAAAAATACAACAAAATGACGCAAATTGTCGGATGATTTTTTAATTTGCCCGACAAAGCAAAATTTGTCTTTGTGCTTCGGATTTGCGGGCTCTGAAACTTGTCTCCCTGAATGGAAACTTTTAGGCGTTACATGCCTTTCTTCGAACGCTAGGACGACACAACGGCGTGCATCACAGAAGTACTCGAAGATACTTCTGCGCCGAATGCAGTCGAACCTCGGCGAAGCGGCCGGTGCTAAAAAGTACGCGGAAGCATTGTCGCTGGTCGACGCATTCCTTCATTTCACGCAGAAGATCCGTCAGTTCTATTTGCTCATGTTCGCTGCTGAGCCGCAGCGAGAACCGTCGTCAATTCTCGGATGGGCTACTCGCGTCTAAGTAGCCATAAGAATGTGCTTTGTAATTTTCCATTGCCACTGTCCGTACGTTCGGAGTATGCCGAAGAAATTAACGAACCAACCGTCAATAAAATGACTTGCATAAAAAGTAGAAGCAGTGGCCACGTCATTCGATACACTACCGGTTTCGAGGCAAGAGGCATCCCTGTGAAGCGACACACGTTGTTTTTATGGCCATCCCACACGAAAAAAATGTGTGTCAAACGTTCTAATTTCAACGATTTTGCTCAAGGGAAGCCCAACAATGCCTCAGGCGGCGCCTGAGTGGGCTGGTTTAGGTCCTCTAAGCCATTATTAAAAAGCTGACGCTCGTAAAAGTTGCCTTTTACTACCTAGCGTTGGGCCCCACACCCTCAGAGGCAAACAAATCACTTACAACAGCCCGTCGTTGCGACGCGGAGCTGCGCTTCTTGATGGGATTTAACGTGGAGGATTACTCAGCGACTTAAATTCGTGTTTGCTTTAAGTTGCGACTAATTCAGTTGTACTTCATATTTTCGGATGGTTTTAAGTTTGAAATTCGCAGCTTTGGTAACGTTTGAGTTTTACGGGATAGGGGCCATAACGGACCATATTTACGCTGTGTGCTCCTTTCATACAGTGGAACCGTGTGGCCTTACTTCAGCTGGTATTATTAAAGTTAAGGCGCCTTCACAAAATAACTCTAATCCACGAAATCCTTCGGCGATGTCGAATCGCCTGTCGCGTGCGGCGAAGACGGAAATCGTCTTCTTGCTTCACACCTTCGAGATCCATCGCGTTAGCCGAGAATTCCATTACCTGGCGCGCCTTCTCGACGAGGGCATCGACGTCTATAGTATTTCGGATGAAGCTTATGAGACCTGCACTACGAGTCCGACAATGGACGCGTTCATGGAGCGTTTATTTGCAGACGGACAACCACTAGAACTATGCATCGTTCGAAGACGCACCGGCGTTCTTCCCTCGATTGTCGAGGTCTGTTCAATTTGCCCGGTTTTCTTAGAGGGAAAAGGGTAACCAGTCGGTCTGCTAAATGGATAAACAAAAGGAGGGACTGAAGTAGAACGAGTTTTCAGCGCTTTTTCATGCTTCGTCCTTGAGCTTCCTTCACCCGACCGTTTCGAAATCATATTAACCTCGTTTACTAATTTTCGACGCTTAACTCCTACCTGGCAGGGATGCCACCCGGCCGTCTCCGCTTGACGCGAGCAGTCTCGTGATGACACCTCGCGACGTGAGCCGCGCCGTGTTCCGTTTTTTTTGCCGTGCCGTTTTAACGGGAAAACGGCTTGCACGGCGCGCCGTCTCCAACATTTATAGCTCCGCACAACTTGTTAAAAACGACGGCTCGTGTCCCGGTACCATTTTCGGCATGCGACGAGGGGCTCGCTACTACCATTTTAGCGCTGCTGTCCGATATGTAATGATATCTTTAAGTCTTGCCTCGACAGCGCAGGGAATCTCAATCGTATTCCAGGAATTTCTACGACAAATGAAGCCATGCAAGTTCCGTGGACTAACGCTAACGCAGGGCGAATGCAGTCGTGGTGACCTTCTCCGCTGGATCGCCGTTGCGGAAGCCGCCCAGCGTCCCTGCGCCACCTGTACGTCTCGAGGAGGGCACAAAGCTCACGAAATACACCACATCCAAAACGACGCTACGGGGCAGACGATGATCTTCAACATCGAACTGGGCGTCGTGGACGTAAGCCAGGCGGGATGGCGGAGCTTCCGATGTAAAGGACTTATGCGACGTGTCACGGTTCATCTCGGCGACCGGCTTCCATGCCCACAAATGGCAGTCTTCTCGAAGTGAGTTAAAGGAACGTTGTTTTAGAGATCGGCATGCACTTCACCTCCATTAAGCTGTGAAGAAGCTTACGATTACGGGTTGCATTGCGGCGCTTCACCATGCCACGGCCGCCGATCTCTAACCTAAATATTAGTGGCAGTCCTCCCAAGTCAACGGGTAGTCTCGCACTTTCAAGTAACCCGGAATGAGCTGAAATTTCGGTCGGGTACTTATCTGCTTTCGCCCTAAAAGAGCTGAAAGCAACGCACTGGTTGACCTTTTTGAAGACATGTTGAAATTTGCAAAACATCGATGCTTTAGGATCGCTTTTTTAGAATGCGGTTTTTGGGCGCAGTTTGTTTAGGACGTATCGGTGTGGCCCTTTACAGGACCCACTGCAATTCATCCAAGCCTAAAGCAAAAACTGCGTGCCCGAAGCGAGCGTTGCTCAATCTTAAGCAGCGTGTCCTTCAACACCGTCATACAATGCTCGCTCTAAGAGCGCTTGTAAAAGGTTTTCTTAAATGCCACAGCATTTCAGGGGCTATACTCTCGGCCGAACAATTCCATTGGTCTTCGACAACGTGTTCACCTTTCTTGATCGCGCTGAAATCGACAAGTGCTTGCTCGTATGCCGTCAGTGGAACGACCTCATCCGTCGCTTCAACGGGACCCTTGCTCTTCACAACTTGCTCGCGATTCGCTTTGTACGTTTCATTTATACGCATAGAACGATCAGCTTCTGGCTTTAGCATTACGGAAGCCTACAAGTCATGCACGCGCCGGCGAACCCCGATGAGGACGGCATCGCGTATGATTTTCGCCCTGAGGAGACGTCGCTAAGCGCGCGTGAAATTTCACAATGGCTCCGCAATTCGTACGTCCAAACGCTGTGCATGAAGTGGTACGACGGCCCACCCTTGGACGAACTGAAGGCAAGTGAAATCGCTGCTAAATCATATTTTCGCGGGAATCATGAAAATTTGCGGGCCCCAGATGACCACCAGTCGTATCTTAGGTCAAGGTATTCCGTAGGACGGAATTGGAAGTTGGCTTTGTTTATTAGAAATCGGTCAAATCGGTCGATTCCATCGAATTGTATTTGGAAAAAAAAACATTTTCTATCAAACTTGGCTTGTGAAAATCCTGAATTTCAAAGTCTTTAAATAGAAAATGATTCGAATTCGGACCCTTTGCACGTTTGGAAAGAATCATAGTTTAAGGTGACGCCTCAGCAGGGATGCGGACTTTAATTTCGAACACCGAGACCGAGACCGAGACCTGATCCCCCGAGAGTCTCGGTCTCGGTCGAGACAGAGACCGAGAGTTTGGATTTACCACGGTCGTTAAGGAGCTCCGGAAGCACGCCACTAGACGCAAAAATCCTTATCCTTATTACCTAAAGTGTTGTCGCTATGTTAGTAACGACGAAGTTCCCGCTGCATTATTAAGTTTGGTATCATTCCACAGGGCTAAAGTTATGAAAACCGGGAAAATCCAGCCGGATCCGTTGTTGTAAGACCGCCGAAGGGCCGGTGTATGTAGGTCCGAATTCACAAACCGGCTACCTCTTCGAGCTTGTCGTCATTTGATTGCCCGGAAGTATGTGTGTAGTCAGAGCAAGGTCAGGTACAAACATGTAATTTCGGCTTTTGCGGCCGACTTTAAATACTATTCCAACGGAGTTTGGCACACTGGATGCACGCAGTAGCGCCATGACACATAATTTATCTTCTTGGTACAAGTAATCCCCGGTAGCGGCGCCGGCTTCGGGAAGCGCAGTCCAGCCGCTGGTTCTAGTACAGTTCAATGACAAATTGCGCGAAAGCAATTTGAGTCGCTAGTTGGACACTGGTTTAGTTTTGGTTTGAGTTGGAATTAGTCAGCGCCTGCATCAAATTTTTCGGATTTTTGGTAGAAACAATGAACTATTTTTAAGCGGAAAAAGCTAAATGCGGTCGGAATTTCTGATGACCGAGACCGAGACTCGCATCCCTGCCCGTCAGGCCTGGTAGACTTTGACTTGGGACCCCCGTACCGGCCTCCGTGCCGTGCTGAGCCAAAAATGCGTGCCCGCTTGCACTGAAAACGGCACGGAACAACAAAAAACGGCATTTTATGGCGCCGTCCCCCCTACTCCGTGCCCTGTTCCACGGCACAGAACGCAGCACGGCGTACGGCACGGCACCCGATGTCTAAGGCCTGGTATTTACCCAAGCGCTACAGATGCATTCTAGGAAGTGCTAACGCTTGCGAAGGAGGCTACCGACGGCATTTCCGACGTTGGTCGCTTCGCTATCGACTACGAGTACACGAGGGAACAGCTGTCGGACATGCTGACATGGACATTCAACGTCATGCGCATTCGCACCTTCGAGATCTCCATGCGAATGTCCATGTTAATGGAGAACATCGCGTTTCTCTTCGAGAACGAAGTCCTCCGTTCGTCCGAGACCGTTCATTTGCGCCTGGTAAACCTTGAAATCTATTGGAGTAAGGGAACCAATGTTGATTTTCAAATTTTTATTTTTACAAACTACGGTTTTAACTAATTTTTGCCAAGTTTGCAGCGAGGCGAATAATAGTTTTGAAGCCGTTAAATGGGCAAAAATCGCGAGTGTACCAAAAACACAATTTTTGTAACAGAAACTTTAAAAGTAAAGCAGAAAAATACCAAAGGGCACCATTGTTCTGCGTGAGCCAAAGGCTGGCGCCGAAACATTCTCCCAGGCCGAGCTCTTGCCGCCCACGCCTTAACACAGACCTGGTTGTCGAAACGCAATATCCCTGTTAAGGAGAACGATCTCGACGGGTGGGAGCGTGTGCCAGTGGAGCGCTTCACGCAGATGCTCGTGGCATTTGCTCTGGAGTCGAAATGCAAGCGACTTACCATCACGTACTACTTCGGAGTACCTCCATTTGACGTCAATGTCATAGTAGAAGTAAGCGCTGACGAAATAATGATAATTTGCCGAAATCAGTAAAAAAACGGGAATTTTGAAAATTTAAAAGTTGCCTTGCCCCCCCCCCCCACACACACACATACAACTCAGGTTACGTCACTGAGCACACCCTAGACTAGAGGTGTCGCCCGAAAAAGGCCAAAAAGTCCAAAATTTTGGTGCTGAAAACCGTCCTAAATACGGCGCCGAGCCGAGCTCGGCTCGGCAGCTTCTGCTCGGAGGGAGTCAGCTCGGAACGGCACTCGGCTCGGGGGGTGGTGCGCGGCATCTCTTCCCTTGACCGCAACCAACGGCGCGCTGTGCACCTTGGCCTCTTCTTACGATCGGATACCGATAGCTAGTGATGTCTTTATATCAGTTGCCATCGGATTATTTCAGGCGTTTCTAAGTGCGAAGCCTTCGACGAACTCGATCAGTACCGTCGAGATCATTTCCCAAGACGCAAGCATATCCCTGCCCTCGGCGTGTGACAACGCAGCGTTTACCGGGCGCCTTGATCAGCTTCGAATCGCATTGCCCGTATCGCCGTTATCCGCCGTTTCTGGCGAAGTGGCTGTTTACCACGTAGACGGCGAGTCAAAAAAGACCCTGACGCTCCTCGCGGCCGGAAGTGGGACGGACGGCTTCGTGGGGCTTCGCATTGTACCCGGGAAGCTCGGCAAAGAGGACGTTTTTGTGTAGTAGTAGGTATTTGCTTCTGAATAAAATACAAAATACTGCCATTGGACTTGGTGTTTTTTCGAGCGGCGAATTCAGCTTTTTTGCCGGTACTGTCGGCAATGATTTCGGGAGATGCATTTCACTGTCAAATTTTCGCTTTTTTCGTCTATTTACGTATCCGATGTAGAGATCAGCACCCGTGCCCCAATTAAGAAGAATGCGGATCTCCAGATCCCGGAGTGCGTAAGACTCATATCTACTTCGTGGGCTTTTTTTCCGAGCACAAGGATTTGGGCTAAGGACCCCTTGCGTCGCGTACCGATTCCGATTCCGACCGAGTCCCTATTCCCCTAAAAAAACGACGATCTGGATTGCGACTCTTCCCCAGTCCTAACAAGGACCGGGACCAGAGGCGGCGCGGACGCTTCGTAGCCGTGCCGTCGTGCTGTGTTCATGGCATGAGGATTGCATGCAGTAAAGCGAGTTCTTTTCCTTAAATACGGAGAGCCAAAATCGACTGCCCACGGTTCAGGGTGACTGAGAGAGAGCCTGCGCTACGTCCTCGCTGTGCGCAAGCTTCCCGGTAGCCATACCAGAGAAGGGTACGGCACTGGAGGGGTGACAACGGCTCAGCCCGCAGCACGGCCGGGGTTGAGGGGGCCCGCGCCACCTTTAAGCCGGGACCCAGACCCCCTGGTACAGGAGACCTGAAGCTACAGCCTTGGCCCGAATGATGTGCCTGACATATCACCAGGGGCGTAGCCAGCCCAAAAATTCGGCGGGTTCCAAGCCCCGAGAGGGGGACAAGCAGGGATAAGTGGGTCAAAATTGGTTCCTCCAAGACCCATTTCCACTGTCGGATCCGCCTTCGGCGGTCCTGACCGAGGGGCCCATGCACGCGTGGCTTACCACTAGCTACGCGCCTGCGTATAACGATACGGCTAGAGAGACGGCTCTACGGACATTCCGTTTATTTCTCAATTACATACGGCTAAGAACACGCGGATTGCGGTAAGACATCGGACCCGTTAGACCGGAACATCGAGGAAGGCCGCCGGTAATACATCTGCAAACATAGGAACCGGAAGATGGCGAAATTATAAGGAGCGATGATATTGTGCGACGTTGATCATGAAAGCGTAGCAAAGAAACGTGAAGAACCGGACGAGATAATTCAGTTGCTAAGAGATCATGAATCAGTTGGGAAGATAAAGGGATGAAGGCAAAGAACAACTTTTGAACGCTTAAGTGGAAAAATTAGGAAGAATTATACGAAAACGAGAGTTATGCAAAGCGCTGACATTAGCGGGCATCAGTCATTGCTCGAATGCGGCGGGCATCGTTGGCGTCCGACGAGTCGCCGAACACGAGGACCGAAAGGTTGCCGACTTTGGAGCATGAAACGAACGATGCGACGACGTCCTGGGTGGGAACGAAGAGGAACACGATCTGAAAGTGCGGGACGTCAAGGAAAAGATGGGTTTTAGAACATGGCCCAGTCAGAAGCCATGGGCCTGCCGCTACCGTCTAAATTTATTACCGAAAGCCTAGATAAATTTAGAATTAGCGGCCTTCCTAGGCGACGGGACAGTTCGGTCCGTCCTGGCTATGCCGTAATTCCTGGCACAAGTGTCATGTGAAATGTCGCGTAAAGTAACGGCATGGATCTCAGAACGGCGCCGTTTTCCGTGAGCTTCTTTCAGGCCAGAGGGCCGAAATTTAGGAACTTTTGCTTAAACTCGGCTAAAATCTAACCGCTTTCCAGTTATCTTCAGCAGCTTTCGTTTCGATGTTTGGGTCAGGCTTAAAATTAAAAGCGTCTTTTTGGGTGTTGCGTGCCTAAGACTAAGCCTGAGCGAAGGCTAAACAACTTTCCTAATCCGGCAAAGCTATTACAGGACCCAAAACACCATGACCACACCACGCGTTAAGGGTCTGTTCAGAAATTATGTAATGCTAACAAAGCACTTTTTGGACCCCCCTCCCCCCTCGTTAACAATTGTTAACAAACCGCTGACCCCCCCCCCTCCCCCACGTAATGCTAACATAATTTCTGGACAGCCCCTAATCTTCATGATGCATAAACACTAGAACGCTTACCGTCGTGACGTAATCGAAGAGCTCCACCGTGAAGTCAGAATCGGACACTGCCGCGACCAGCACTGCGAGTCCATCGGCGTAGGAGCGAACTGCATCTAACTCCGTGCTGAAACGGATGAATTGGCGCACGAAGAGACAAATAAGACGTACCTGGCGAGGGCATTCGAAACGCGCGCGAACAGTTCGAGAACGGTGGAGTCCCGCTCGCTCGTGTCATTGACCAGGACGAGCGTCTTGCTTGAGAGGTTGCTGTCTAAAACATAGGGCGTAAAAATCCTATTTGCGAGCTGGCCTTCTATTTTTCAAAGTTGACTTAAGAGGCGGCCAGGCGCATTTCAAAATTCTAGAAGTTTTTACTTCTTTTTGACGTAACGCTATATTCGTAAAACGCGAAATTTACTTACCTAGTGTTTTTTGCTAAACTTTCTTAAAAGCTTCATAATTTTGCGAGTTCGGGTTCGGCGAGGTTGTATTAAAGCGTATAAGGGAATCTTCCGAAACCCCGGCTGGAAGCCTACCTTGAGCGAAGTTAGCCTGCGCCGACAGGAACTGGACGAGAAGTGAAGAGCGCTCGCCGTCCGGGAGCAAGTAATAGCGTTCGTTGACCTCCGCAAACGTGACCTGAAGCAAATCCGTTTGTTGTGGTGCCTGGAAGAAAGTGATGCTTCATGAACCTATGCGTGCGCAATGTTCAATTTGAAAAAGCAGCCAGTGGGGAAAAAGTTACCGTATTTATTTTCTCTTATTAGCCCTCTCCCTCCACCTGCAGTCCCCCTCTATTTGCCCGCTTCCCCAAAATTTATAGGTGCCCTGGGGACGTGCCTACTTCGAAGTTAGGCCCCAAGCATTTTACGAGAGTAAACGAGACATACGGTGAAGAAAGAAAAAAAGTTATGAGCTTTTAGAGTTTTGAAATTCGCAAGAACTGGTTAGTAGAACATACCCCCCCCCCCGCCCGAGGGCCTAATCAGAGAAAATATGGTAGTTTTCGTTTTAAGCATATGTACCCGGCCGGGGAGTGCGGAGGTGTAGATAAGGGAGGAGCCTATCTATTTTTCAAATAACCTAGATTTCGGTCACTTTTAATTGCAGCGCGTCTTACCTAGAACGGCCCGCTGCAGGCGAGGCCAGAGGACTTTTTTGGGCTTACGAGGCCATAAAACTTGCTCGAAATCAGTCGATAAACTGAAAATTTGGTAAACGTAAAAGTTGCCTCGGTGTCCCCTACGTCTCGCGGCCGCCTCCTGGGTGAGTATGACACTGCTACTGGCAACACACAGAATACGCTAAGAGTCTGGCGTGCTTACCTGATTTGCCAGTCGGCGAATCCTCACGGCCGAAGGAAGCGGCAGGACCGAGCTAACCGCTGGTTCTTCATCGCGAGCAACTTGCGAATCGGATGCGGAATCATGCGAGCCGACACTGCTTGAAGGCGCTGAAGCTTGAAGCACCTCGCGAATTGGCGAAAGCATCGGCCCAGCGACCGGAACCCCGTAGCCAAAACGCATGCGGTGGAGACGCTGCGAGACGTACCCCTGTCGCTTGGGCGTCGATGGCTGTCCGGAAGCAGGATGTAGCTCGGGCGTCGTTGAACTGTCGGTGGTAGGCGTTGATGATTGTGTGGTGACTGAGACGGCGTTGCCAGATACAAAAGATTGAGAACGTTCTGGCTCAGCGTGAGCATGCGGTGAGCTGGCGATCGTCACTTGAGCTTGCGAATTCCTGGGTCTGAAAGAATAGATTCCATTCTACAGATGGAGTGGATATACACTGCACCGAACTCCGTACTGCATTCACGCTCATACCCAACTCTGTACCGGACTGACACCCCCTGCACCGCACTCGTACCACAATGGAAACCGGTATCGTACTGCGCACCGCACAAATTTTCGTACCATAATCAGTATCCTAACGACACCCCCTCCCGTACTAAGCCGTAATGAGTCGTGCACAGAGGTTTAGTCTCTATTTACTCTCTTGCAGCCGCATGCTAAGAAGCAGACACACTGGACTGGGCAAAAAGGGACGGGAAGAGCGAACAACAAAGGTGGTGGCGGTGGGTGCGACAGTGGGAATGGCGAGAGCCGCGCCGCCTTATCAACTTGCGGCATCTTTATGCCCCCCCCCCGTTCTGAACCATTCTCAGGTGAAGCTTTCCTATCTATTCCGTTCTGCACACCTGGCCTAATGATATTCTTAAGAGTTTCAGGTATGTCTTTCCGGGAAGCTCCAGGATCTAGTGCGCATGGACTACGCCCAGGAAGTCATAAATATTCCAGGACCTCATAGGTTTCTAGATCGAGTTTTCCATGGACCGTATGAATCCACGAGTCATGCAATCAAGTCTCGGGCTTCCACGAACGTCAGTTTCAACTGACACTACCAGGGAATTCCCGTGATGTTTTGTACGTTACTGCTATCTTCCCGATCCAAAGGGTCTTCCTGTCCCATCGGACAGGAATCTTGCAGAGGCCAGTCTTTGTTGCCCTAGACGCAGTTCTTACTTAAAGCGGTTCGCAACAGCGAGCGTCTCCTGCTGTGCCGAATGTGCGGTACTCTGCGATGGGGTTGAAGCCGCCTGCATCAGAGACTGGAGGAACCGGCTCGGGCGCGCTTCGGAGCTTGCATTAGCGGACGACGGTGGAGCATGGCGTTCCGCAGAAGACGCGTTTTGCGAGAGTTGCGCACGGTTTCCGGCAGGCCGCTGATCACGTGAGGTGTGCTCGTCGAACGTGCCTGAACGACCACATAATTTTTCGGTACTTAAATGAAAAAACGAATTCTCCTCTTTAAAACTCTCGATTTGGATAATTTTGGTCAGGTTTTCATTGAATTATTGTCTCATAACCCAAATAGTGCTCTTGCGGAGCTTCTTGCGACGGTTGAGGTTGAAAGAGCCGAGTGTTGGACTTTTATCTTCCGAGCTCAAGGCGTCGTTCTAGCGGGGCCTGCGGCGGACTATTTTAGCTTACAGCACGCCAAAATATCATTTTGAGAGCCATTAGTAGGATAAAATATGACATGTAGAAAAGTACCAAAGGGGGTATCAAGGCAAATTTGGGCGATGCCGGAGGCCGACGCAAAGCCTAACTAGAAGAGTTTGGTTCTACTGACGAAACAAACTTTTGCGTACCGTTTGATGCGCTGCGATCGTTCCACTTGACCCACATCTGTCGTCCTCGCAGATACTGTCCATTCATCTCGCAAACAGCTCTTCGGGCGGACTCGTGCTCTTCGAAGAAGACGAAGCCGAAGCCACGCGAGTTTCCCGTCCGCGGGTCCGTCGGCGCGTGAACGCTTCTAAAAGGCCATTTGCTTAACAGTTAAAAATAACGGCTGCCTACCGAACGACGCCCAAGTGAGCGAAGGCATCGCGCAGCTTCGAGCGGTTGACGTCAGCGGCGAGGCCGTTCACGAACACGCTGAAGGAACCTGAAAGAAGACGAGCATTAAAACCGTACTTCTCGCGTTGACCGGCACTGAACTAAGCCCACGTTTGGAGAAAATTTTTTCTTTGTGGGGGGACTCCCCATCGGCCTCTTATATGGCAGGAGAATTGATACTACCTCTTCATTCATGCCTCTTACTGCCGCATAAAGCGCCAGGCCATGCCCCTGTTTGATTCCCCCACCCCCTCCAGGCTTCGTTCAGTTTTCAACTAGATTCCGGTTCAGGTTCCAGGTAGTGTTCAGGCTCTTAGGCAATTCAGGTGTTGCACGTGTCTTTTTAGCCCGCCGCTAGGTGCTTGAAGAGGCAAATTGGCACTGGCTTCCTCAAAGTTTCGAGAAAATCGCTTGATTTCACCTACGGCTCGGGAGCTCGAAATTTTCGGCTTCTAGAAATTTCAGTTCTTCAGGTTTTAGGCTTTGAAACACCGATGTTTGCGCACGTGCCCCTCGTTGCATGCGAGTTTCCCGGGTTTTTGCGAGCGCTCAGGTACAAACTTACTATCGCCCATCTGACGGTAGTTGAGCTCCACGTCGATCCTGCGTTCATTCACGACAGCGCCGTCCATCTCGTTCCTCGATCGCAGGGCGGCGTCAGCTTCGGCGAACGTGACGAATCCGTATCCGCAGGTCTGACCTGTGGCCTTGTCGACGGGAACGCACGCTCTCCTAAACCATCAAAGTTCGATAGCGTAGACTGGTTCCTGGTTCGCAACTTACAAGACTTCGCCGAAGGGCTCGAAGAGCTCGCGAAGCTTCTTCCCGCTGAAGTCAGGCCCAAGGTTATAGACGTAGAGGTCAGTGGTTTCTAAATGGGTGGGAGTTATGAAGAATGTGGAGACAATAGATATGCTTGTTTATCAGGGCAAGCAACGGGCTCGTTTGTTTACGGGCTTGGAGGATCGGGCCGGTTTGCTGTGTCAAGCATAGCTCGGAACTAACCGACTAGGGACCGCCACTAACCCCTGTGAATGCAGCGCTACCGGACGCAGGAAACGCCTAAGAACTTGTACCTACCAGATGGCAACCGCTTAAAGTCCATGTTCACGGAAATGGTTCGACCCTCCACGTCGGCTCCGTCCATCGCCTTCACCGCCCGCTGCGCGGACTCCATCTCGTTGAAGACGACACATCCATACCCGCGCGACCTGTTCCACGCTTTGTCCCAAGCAACGAACGTGTCCTTTCTAGGGCAGGGTTCAATGAAACCTCAAGGAGGCGGTTGAACGTACGCGCAACAGTTAAACTCGGCAAAGAGCTCCCGCAATCGGTAGGTGTCTACGGACGGCGCAAGATTGTGGACGTACACGCGGAACTCCTCTGAAAATGCGTGCGTAGGATTTCAAGTAGCATGCAGTATCCTTTGATGGATTCTCGATTTTTGGGGCTACAACGACTAGCGAGTACTCTAGCCCGCTGAGATATTCACCGGTACCGCTCAGTTGAGAGGCCAGTATGCTGGACAATCAAGGTACTACGGCGTCTTCGCGGGCTGTTTAAGATTGGAAGCCGCTCAATCGTCCCATAAAAAGGGCAAATTCAAGCAGGCAAGCCCACAAAATCATCCTAGCAGGCCTGCTTAAACCGTAAACCATCACAAATGCTACATTCCAGGTGTTGACCCGGGCCTGTTTGTCCGACATCTGCGAAAAAATGTCCAACATTGGCAGAAATAACGGATGGCTATAACGGGGGCCGTTCAGTCCTCACCCGTACCGTTCCGCGTACCATTCAGGCCCACCACTAATCTTCACCCGTACCGTTCTAACCGCATAACGTACCGTTAAATTGTGGGCTCCTAAGTGTAGAAGCATCGACTCGGACTTTAGCAAACGGGCCCATTGGGTACGTCCCATAAAGGGAGTACCTACGTCCAAATTTCCGTTGGACCGTTCCCAATGCCATGTGAAGGCTCTCTTTCCCGGCATGTAGTTTGGAAACTTTTGCGCGTACCAAAAATGCCAATAAACTTACGCTGGCTCTCGAGGTGACGCTGATGCTGAGCAGTGTTGTCGTTGTGATCAGGTGCACTCGCTTGCGCCGCTGGACCGCTGCCGCCGTAGTGCTTGACGGTGATCCGCCTGCCATCCAACTCGCCGCCGTCCAAGCCCTGCCGAGCGCGCTCCGCCTCGTCCCACTGCTCGTAGCGCACGAGGGCGTAGCCGTGGCTCTTCGCGACTCCCGCGACGCTGTCGAATGAGTAGGGGATGTTGACGACGCTGAAAAAAATCACATGGAAGTTAAGCATCACTACAAACTACAACGCTTTACGTGGGAGGGGCTTCCAAACCCAGGGGATTATGGGGCTTTCAGGAAACGCATGCATCGTGCCGTGCTTTGCGCCTGAATGCGTGCAGTATTGCGGACCAAGCGATACCATATCATGAATACGAAACGGTACACATGCAGTGGCATGCTGGAATTCCAACTGGAACGCAAGAATTTCAAGATTCGGGCTATCGAAAGAATGATGTACTGTGTACAGCATGTTGTGAGCATGCATGCTTTCACGTAGGTAAACGGCCTCGTTGTTGACGCTTCCATTCGCCTGAGAACAGTACCGAGCAAACTCCCCAAAAGTACGACATAGGCCATGCAAGCCATCCAGGCCGGGCAGCCCAGCCAAGCAAACGACAATCGCAAGCCGTACAAAGATGCATAGAACGGAACGGAGAACGAGTCAGCTGTGCCTCTTTTCCAAGTGGTCAGCAGGCCTTAGACCATACAGACTCATACCATGCTGAATTCATGCCCTGACGAACCGAAATCGCACTTTCTTCAGTTAGGTCCACTTACCACTGTCCGTACTCGGAGAAGTGGTGACGGATGGTATGGCGATTGACCTCCTGCGTGAGATTGCTCACTCGAAGCGTGGGGCCCACTGAAATCGCTAGCCACTGTGAAAACGAGCAAATTCCTCATGGTACTTACGCTGCGCAAACGCGTCGAGCTTCTTCGCCTGCTTGCGGCTCTTGGCGCACATGGCCGCGGCTCCGCTGCGCGAAGAGCTGGCCGCTTGCGGCGGCGCCCGGCTCTCGGTCAACCACGGAGAATTGTACTGCGGGTCGACGCGCCGCACCGCCTCGTGAATGCGCTTGATCACGGCGTCCGTGAAAGACCAGTACCACGTGACAGCGCCGCCACCGAGTCGACTGAGCATGTGCTGGCGCTGGTGGCCGTTGGCCTAAAGGAGTGAAGCGATCGACTAGTACAGATGCTAACGATACGTAGACGCCCGTACCGTATTCCGTACCGCGTACCGTATTTTGCGGTACGGGATATGGCGCAGGTCCAGTACGGACTCTGTACCATACATACCGGCGCAGACGGTACGGTAGCACTAGTACGGACCGTAGTACGGCTTGAATATGGACCGTCCCGTACTCCGCACCGTATTTTACGATACGAAGCCCGACGCGGAGTGGTCGGTACAGTACGGAGTGTGGTACGCGCGTGTCAGTACGGCTGCGGTACGGCACAGAGGCATCGTGTCCGTGTCAAATGCTAGCGAACTTATGCCTCGGAACGCGAGTGACGGGTAGCAACAGGAGAGCGATGCTTACCGTCCGGTAGATGGAGGCGAAAACATTCGGGATGTTCGTAGCGAAGATATCATTGAACGTCCGGTCGTTCAGCTCGCAGAAGAACGCGTCCAGCAGCTCGAAGAAGCGGAACTTGGACACCGGCCGGTAGGTCTAAAAAAGACGCTTAAGTTTAGGCAGAGCTCACGGTCTTTGTATGGTTTTTAAATATTAGTTTCAATTTTTATAGAGGAAAGCATTTTAGATTGACTGATTCAAATTACAAAGAAAAAGCATAAAAAATCAATTCCATCTTCCGTTTTTACAGTTTCAGTAACATTTTAAATACGTTAGCGTCAGCCGATTAAAAATCATAGTGGGTCCTACCCGCATGATTTCGATCTCGATGCATTGTACGACCTCGTCCGCATGCCCGAGCGACTTCAAGTGGCGAGCCAGGTCGAGGATCTTCGCCGTATTCGGGTAGATCTCCTCATACCGTCCCATAACCTGCCTAAATCAGTTCCTTAGATACGTCATTTTAAACCTTATGGTGCGGCCTGAAGTGAACGGTACTCACCGAAAGCCTTCGATCTCTTGGATGTTGTTATCCGCCATAGTGCGATGTAGACGCTAACCCGCAGCGACAGTAAAGCATTCGACGGAGGCAAATAGGCCTAAAACGACACATTAAGTCGATGAATGATAGGCCTTTACGTGCGCAAAAAAGGCGCGTGAACAGCAAAAAAACCGCGAGTATAATTCCAGTACCACCTGCAGAGTAAACCGAAAAAGAATCGAAACACGCGAAAGTTTAGGCCAGAAATTGAAACCAGGGAACAGCTGTACCCGCTCAGCTCAGCCGAGCGGAAGCTCAACGAGTACCATGGGCGACGTGAGTGGCTTCAATAGCCCTCGATTTAGGGGTTATTTTCCGAGAGAACTATGTTTTTGCTGAAGTAAAAGGTGCCTGTTCTGCAGCGCACCTTTTAATGCAAAAGAACTCTTTATTCTGCTGCAGAAATGACAAAAGCAATTGACAGATAGAACAACACCGCGTTGCCGAGACCTTTCGTAACCAATCACGTGAATGAAAATGTGCTGCTGACTAAGTCGAGCGGACGCATACAAATCACATCGCTTGCGCTATGCACCACCCCCACCGTCACATAAGAAAACGAACAGATAAATGCCAGCAACAAATATGTTTACGACGCACCCGAAAGCTAATCTCGCTGACGGAAACGTCGTAATTCAATCGCGCCCATACCGACCAAAAGCTTGACATCATAAAAAGACAGTGTCGAGTGCGATGACCTTGCGTTGTGTGTTCAAAACGCTCGCTCTAGGAAGAGAGGTCGGTTTGACGCATCTCTGAGCTCTACTAGCGAAAAATCCCCTCTAAATCCCAGTAAGCAAGGCCGATAAGAAAACGCCAGGCTCCTCGCATGCGAAGGTCATTGCGGAGAAAGCGGAAGCATTGAATGACGCGCGGGCTGCGGAGAATGAAACCAATCGAGCCAGGCGCTTACAAACGCGCCAGCCCACATGCATTCCAAAAAAGAGAAAGGAAAATGTTCTCAGGGAACATGTTATTGAGAATATTCGAGCATTCAAACGGCCATGCCATACGGAAATTAGCCATCATTATGGTTGTTTATTTAAGCAAGCGGGCGAACTCCTTTTGAGCCGATATGACTTAGTTTTTTTTCAGCGTGCACGGAAAATCTCAATCTTGAAAAAGGAGGGTATTTTTCTCGAGAATCTTGTAATTTAGAATCCGTCCATCTCAACGCTAAATAGAAATACACAAACGCACAGAAATTACTCTTCTTTTATGGCGGTTAATTTAGGCAAGCGGGAGAACTCCTTCTGAACTAGTATTACGCAGTTTTCTGCAACATTCTACCTCGAAAAAACGTGCATTTTCAAGCTGTACTAGCGAAGAATCTTCTTTAAATCGCAGCAGACAAGACCGATGAGAAAACGCCAGGCTCCCTCGTCGGCGAAGGTCATTGCGGAGAAAGCGGAAGCTTCGAATGACGCGCTGCGGGAATCGCAATCAATCGAGGCCAAAGCGCTTGCGAAAGCCGCTCAGCGAATTTTTGACGCTACGGCGGGAGAGGAACGCATTTGCAGCGGCAGACGCCAGCGATGCAAACGTCCTCCGCGCGCGTGGCGGCGAGGCCGCCGACGCCCCATCTGGGCGCAGCTGCTGACGACAGACGGACGCACACAGACACTCAGCCGGTCGGCCGCCGCTCATAGCCGGGTGGATGAGGCCATGAGGAGGATGGAGGGAGGGAGAATGTTGCTCCATTTAAACACGCACAAAGCGAAGCACGCATATATTAGAGGGCAGACATTTTTTATGTTGCAATCGATTGGTGAAAGCGACGTGGTGATTGCTGTTCCGAGAAAAGTGCTGGTAAAGAACAAGCATGGTCGGGTCTCGATCCTGACCTTAAGGTCCGGTAAGGTGGGGACTAAAATGATGACTAAGGGCTGGCGCGCTACGCGCGGCACATTTGGTTGTGTTACAAGTCTTTGCTGATCCACTACCTAGTGGAATATCTTGAGGTCTTGTTGAAAGCTCTTAATACCCTGCTGGAAGCACTAAATAGTCGTTCTGAAAGCTCTGCACGATCCTGTTGGAA
>JNEY01000135.1:131169-173654 GCA_020875895.1 Aphelenchus avenae | reverse complement strand
GTACACGACACGAAGCATGAACTGAGGACTCGGGAAATGATGGAGGCTTTCGCAAGAACTCCCGGAAACAAAGTGTCTGTTCTCATATGAGGCAGCAGTTCTTTGTGTGCCGCTGGTTGGACGGCAAGAGCGTCTATGCTGTACGACTGATATACTGGAAATAGTTGACACCCCCTTGGTCACGATATTGTTTTGTTCGATGCGTTAATAGTGTTGCTACCGCATTTCATGAAATCAACTTCTCACAATAATAAAAAGTTCTGAGAAATTTTTGTAATATATAGTCTTGAGCAAAAGTAACTTGGCTAGCCTTCTTTATTCAGGATGAATTCGATGCATAATTTACACTCAACGTGCTAATTTACTTAAGAATCTTCTATTGTCGTTGTTTTCACAAGGACCAGTCAAATATCTCCATTGATGTCCGCTTTGCCACTCTAGCCTGGCGCTTATTTGAGTGGAGATTTTGTTCGTAGAACCGTATACTAACTTGTACAATCGAGTTTAACGTGAAGAAACCAACGCTCTTTCACAGTGAGCAGTGGCGGCGCAAATGAGACTAAGTCGGCTAGCGACGGAATGGTGCAGGCGGTTAGTTCTTGGCGTAAGTGTTTGCACACGGGTCTCGATTTTAGAAACCGGACATTGGCTCTTTAGCGCTCATCGAGCGCATGGAGTCTCTTTTGGGCAACGAGAAGGCGTCCGACGTAATCTTCCTCGTCGGAGACACGGACAAGGTAGCGACAGAAAAGTCTTACCTTTTAATCAGAGTAAAAACTGCTACGCTTCAGGGCACGGTCGAGAGAATTCCTGCCATATCGAGTCTTCTTATTGCTTCATCTGAAGTCTTCCAAGCGATGTTTCTCGGGGACCTGCCACGGCCAAAAGAAGAGCGTGTACCCGACGCGGAGGCCGAAGCTTTGAGAATCATGCTCAGGTACGTAACTTGAATTCTTGCTTAACTAAAGGAATGACGCGGGTCCGCCGGGCAAAAACTTTCACATGAGGATCGGACAGTTTGTGTCGTTGATAGCTTCCGAAAAGCTATGTAAAAAGTAGTTACAGCGTTAACAATAAACTTTCAACAATGGTGCATGCTACAATGCTACTATACATGCGATAGCGCTATGACGCACGGCAACGCTACGACGATGCGCGTAGCGCTAAAATGCACGCGGGAGCAGGCTTGTAAAGTTCACAAAAACTCCGACTTCAACTTCGACCTCGACCTTTGCCGAGGAATGACTTCGACTTCTACCTCAACTTCGACGTTGGTCTATGAAAACTTCGACTTCGACCTTTCCCGTAGAAAATGGCGACTTCGACCTTCGACGGTTCGAGGATGAAGTCGAAGTCGACGTCGAAGTTCAAGCCCTGACCGAGAGCACTTGACTGAGTGTCGTGCTCTAGAATGCGTGCACATGCAATATGCATACGGTGGTGCTACTGCTCAAGGGCTGCTGAAATGAAATGAAGTCCGCTTAAGAACATACGTACTACAAGCAATCGAAGCCAAGCCGCTAGTATGAAGTGTAGCTGTCAACGACGGATGGCAAGTTTTAGATACATCTATACCGATAAGCTCGACATGGAACTGGACTACGCTCTGCCCGTGCTCTACTTGGCAAAGAAGTACATGCTGCCGAAACTGTCGAACGAGGTAGTGAAAATCATTTCGACGCTTCTTACCGCAAAGAACGTATGTCAGCTTCTGCAGTCCGCCGGACTTGCCGAAGAAATCCGGGAGATGTAAGTGTTGTTACTCGTCCCCAAGGTGGACAACAGCCGTCGTTCAGGTGCATGAATCTCATCACTAAAGAGATCAACGAAGTGTTCAAGTCGGAGGCCTTCCTTTCTTCCAGTGCGCACGTGGTGGCGGAGATTCTTCGCATGGACGAGCTGCATACTCGCGAGAAAGATGTTTACTTGGCGCTACTCAAGCGGGCCAAGCAGCAACTTGCCAAGTAAGTTTGCCAGGATTTTGTAAACTGTATTGAAGTTTTGGTTTGCTTACGCCTAGGCTGTAAAGAGAAGCACGAGCCTCAGTCTAAGTTTAAGCGTTTAATAGTGGTTACGACAATTTTTGTCTGCTTTGCACTATAAAAAACGTCGCGTACTTTGTTTTTCTGGTGTTTTCTGGGGATCGAAGGCAGATTTACGTAATTTATGCTATTTGTGGCGGATAGGAAGACCAAGTGAGCCCTCAATGGAGCTTACAGAAAACTACTCAATATGAGAACATTTGAACATAAAAATAATTTCGGGAGAACACAACAACAGTGAAATGCCATGACACAGCACGATTCTTGCGGTGCTCGAAGCCAATAAGTGCTGCAACCACTCGCGAAATGATGGGAAACCTACTCTACCTCATACGGTTTCCTTTAATGAGCGCATACGAGTTCGGCATGTCCACAAAGAAGATGCACCTGTTGACCGCAGAGGTATCGGTTTTGCTCCAAGTCGATCGACAACACTTTATCCTAGGAGCAGTTGAGCATATTCCAGTGGTTCGCGACTGGCGAGAAGCCGGAAAAATTCAGCTGTGTGCAGCGAGGTAGGCGATACCGACTCAAGATCGTGGACCGTCCGTTGCCTAAATGTTTTCTGTTTACAGCAACGAAGCCAACGTGCTTTTCCCTCCGCTTTCCGTTAATCAACTTTGCTTCGTTCGTGAAGAAAGAGGATAACGAAAGCTTGAGTGACCCGGTCTCCATCGGCGCACTGAAGTGGCGTATAGTGGTACGTACGCACCACAGCGACCCCAGCTCTCTTGGGGTGTACGTGTACGCCGAAGGCAGCCACGCAGAGGATGAAGACGACTGGGAATACAACGCGAGCTTCACTGTTCGCATTCTGAGTCAACGTTATGGCACGCGCGATGTCGTCGAGCACAGCGACACGGAAGCGTTCGACGAGACGTCGATGCATGGCAATCCACAGTTCGCGGCTATTCGTGTACGTTGCCGAACAAGTATACTTAGCAACGATCGGCAGACCCCACCCGTACCGTAGAGCCCTACCGACAGTACGTATCACGAGCAGCTCGGTCCCGTAGACCGTACAGAAATTGTTTGCTAACTCGGGGCTAAGAAGGGGCAGGGTCGAAGGGCCGTGGGCCTCGGAAGCATTAGGTAAAATAACCCGACTAGGTACCGCCCCGGGATGTGCGGGTCTCAGTTCTCGGTCATCGGAAATTCCGCCTGTCCCTGGTACCGCCAGCGAAATGTTTCCTAATTCTCGTCAGATTTTGGCCTAATTGTGGATACCTCGTTGCCGTGGTCTTTATAGTCCTTAATTCAGGACCTTATGAACCCCGCCAAAGGGTTCCTGAAGAACGGCACGATCGTACTTACTGCCGATGTTTTCCCGGAGGACAACTAGAGATGGTCGAGGACGTCGCTAACTTTCTTTGAACCTGGCTGGTAACACCGTTCGTTTTTGCGTTTACTGTTGTTTTTATGACGGCTCTGTGTACATCTGAAAAGAAATGCTGGCTTCACTGTAGTGAAATGGCAATAAATCTTTAGTGGCTATGCCAAAGTAATAGTTTTTCGGGACGTCGTCTACACTTTGCGCCATGTCATTGTAGAGTGCTGAACGCTATCACGCATAGTTGAGCAGGGATCATGGCGTATACGCCAACATTACGGTCCGGCAGCGCTGTAGCCGTAACTCGCGCCGTCATGCCGCCTGATTGGGACTAGAGACGGGACCAGACGATTCTAGGATTTTGTGGGCGTTACCGTTTTATGTTGTTGCGCAGGGTAGGGGACTAGACCGTCCTCAAATAAGCACTGCGACCCGTACCCAACCGTACCGTACTGGTACTGTGCAGAGTATGCTACGAGTCGGACGGTCTACTACGGAGAACGGTAAGGGTGGGTTTGTCCGGTACGGCTCGATTTTTCTCAATATTCAGCAATATTACGGCCGTACTGTACCGTGGTACGGTGTAGTGCGTCCAGTACCAAGTACGGAACGGGTGGGTTAGTCTAGAACTGAGTACGGTACGACTACATTTTTTTATCTTCAAGACTAGTACGGCGCGTACAAGCTCGGCGGGATCATTCCTGTACGGAGCGGTACGAGAGGGGTCAGTACGACACGGAGTACGTTAAGGGAGGGGACAGTACGGTACGGAGTACGTATGGCTAACGGTTTCCCTCTTTACTTGGTGCCGACAATGAGAGATTTCCTTGCGAAAGACCACTTTTTTCTGTAGCGTCTTATGCTTTCCTCGAGCCCGTCATTCGCAACCATAAGCCGATCATACAAATCGTTGAAGCGATCCAATTGTTCTAGAATCACCGCGAGGAGATCCTCTTCTTCGGGGAAAGAGCTCTTTTTGCGTCACGCCGCGCGGACGGATGGGTTTTAGCCGGCGCCACAACGACTTTGGGATTTGCGTCCGCGGCTTGACTCTGCTCCTCGCGTCGAGTGTTTGCGCTCATCCCATTCGCGCCGCAAGGGCTGCTGAGCCGTCGAGGAGCGGATGTTATAACCGGAAAAAGATCGTCGAAGGTTCAAGTGCGGATATTGCTGCGTTCGCAAACTATTCCCCAGACAATGCTTTGTTTCTTTCCGGCTACGTGTTCGCTTGCTTTTGCAAAGCTTTGTACTACTTGTTTGCTCTAATTTTTAAAACTCTGTTCGTAGAGCGTAAACGCATAATAACTGATGTTGTATGATTTTTCTCATGAGTTTTTCGTAGGCTGTACCTCGGCTGCGCCAAAACCTTTGTTGGGTCCTGGCCTTGACCAGACGTCCGGACCGGCACAGGGTTATGACTTTTACTAAAAACTGGAGTTACGGTCCGAGAGACGTTTTTGTCCCATTTTGGGCGCGGCCGCGCGTACTTTGCCATAGATTCAGACACAACGATTCCGCACGGAATTCTGCAAATGACCGCTTTTGCTGACGCGGAAGCGTCTGCATGTAGTTAACACTGGATATGCATGAAGGGGTACCACTCAGTACGCGTGACTGCACGCATGCACGCGCCGCCTTGTCGTGCTTCAGCCGTATTCCATAAAGTGTTGTATACCCTGTACCAGACCGCAAAGCTTTACGGAAATTCTAAGGTGTTAAGTTTTTTTAGAAGCCCTCCCCATTACGGTTGTAAAAAATTGCGGCACTTGACGTCAGCGCTAAGGTTGTAGCGATTCCCTTTTTGCCGAATGTCACGACAGAAAACGTCTTCGTACAATGCCTATTCCCTCCAAGAAAAGTTAAGGAAACGATTTAAATAAGATGCGGCTACTCAACAAGAAGAGCAAAAAGCTTTAGATGGTTCCAAAAGGAAAATGAAAAGGGTTTCTCCTCTGCTTTGTCCTTTAGCGTACCATGAGCATCTAGCTAAATCAAGGGGTTTGGTGTGCTTTTTAGGGCTATCGTGATCTTTTTATACGCAACTTTT
Organism: Aphelenchus avenae; assembly: GCA_020875895.1. NCBI lineage: Eukaryota > Metazoa > Nematoda > Chromadorea > Rhabditida > Aphelenchidae > Aphelenchus > Aphelenchus avenae. The sequence goes on along the minus strand of JNEY01000135.1, from coordinate 168,235 downwards.
AATTCGTCAAAAACATTTACGCGTACTTTTCTCTAGAACGATGGGCAACAAGGCGTCCTACGACAAGCTCACCACTGATGAGATCAAAGAGATCGAAGAGGAGACGGGATGTAAGTTACGAGCTCCTAGATCCATCATCATCGTGGTGATCTTCAGTTACCAAGGGACAAATCCTGCGGCTCTACCGGCAGTTCATTTCGCTGGACCGGCAAGGTACGCATCATTGTCCACGGAGAGGATCGAACGGAAGTAGCCAATTTAATAGGACATTGCATGGGCAACAAAATTTATGAGGCAAAGAAGATAGGATCGGAGCCATTTCTACCGATAACCGTGTTTTTTAAGGGTCGCTGGTGGTAAGCGTAGAGTAGAGTGTATACTTGTTACATCGGAAGGTCGACCTGCTTAAAAGTTTCAAGCCAGACCCGGAATGCGGCCTGGCTATAGCCCCGCTAAATACGCATTTGACTGACGCCGTTGGAATATCCACGACGGATATTCCTATGATAGATCAGGATAGAAAAGGATATATCCGAATACTCTGAATACTCATACAAACTCGAACGCCAGCTTTAGGACGAGGCTATCTCGATCGAGGCGACCTTCTTCGTATCCCCGGCTTTCGCTCTTCGAACCCCATGGCTGAACGCATTGTGGACGCACTAATAATGGAAACGTAGGCGCGCGATAATGTTTGGACCTTCTTCATACCAGACGACATTTAGCGGAACCGGGACGCCGGACGAAAACGGACGCTTCAGCGATAAGGACGGCCACGTGGGATTCCGTCAGTTCGTCGGAGTCCTGGCACATTTCCGGCCCGTTAGCCAGACAAAGCCGAACATCGTTAATAGTCGAGTGGAGAAGCTTCGATGTAAGTGACATATGGTCATCTTTGACAATGCTGAGAGAGAGCGTCCGGAAAGTATGTGACGCTTAAAGAAGCTTAAAAATCGGCAATCGGTACCCGAACCGTACTGACCCACCCCGTACCGTACTGAACGGACAGTACGGTACGCCAGTACGGGCCTTAATATTGTACGGTGCGGTTTGGCAAAGCGGGCCGTACTATAGCTAAATATCATGAAAACAGCGGCCGTACCGGCCAACTACACCCGTACCGTACTCCGCTACGATTGTGCGCCGGTATGGTAGGGTACGGTCGTGCCACCTGTACGGTTTCCGAACTTAAGTGAGCGTCACGAACTTTTTGGACTATCCGTCCATGCTTCGTTAGCAGATGTGATCATCCCCTAAGCCGAAATGTACGGCACGCTGTCGTCGTACTGCGGATGCAGACTAATTATAGATTAAAAAAGTCCGACAAGGGCAACCGGAACGAAGTTTTAGTCAACAGTCTTTCGAATATGCCGGAGAGTTGATGTTTAGTCGCCTTTCTGATGTTCGACCTGAACAAAGGCGGGTGCATTTCTCGCGACGAGTTCCAGGGCATCCTGAAGGAAATGGTCGGCTCAAACATCACCAACGAACAGGTTCGTCCGTACCGTTGTTCTCCTCTCACGCACCAGAGTCCCAAACGATCCGTCGAGTTTAGTTGGATCAAATTGCGGACCGCACGATCCTGGAGGCTGACGTCAATGGCGATGGAGAGATTTCCTTCGAAGAGTTCTGTCAGGTACTTACTGCCCTTAACAATTAGAAACACCTCTTCGGCTTGTTGTCGGTCCTCCAGTACGCTCGCTGTTTAGGCAATGGAACGCACGGATATCGAGGGAAAGATGTCGATTAAGTTTTCCGGATAAGCCCTTCGATCAACTGCTTAATCTCCCGCGTTTGATACATTTTACTGAATGCTTTTTGGTTGCACAATACCGATAAGTAGTGGCGTTGTGAGCCTGTCAAGCGTAAATAAACGCCAAGTAAATGCTTCATCAAAAGGGAACGCAACTGCCTTGTGAGAGATGTTGATAAATGTAAAGTATACACTGGTATGCGGTCAAGATGGGCGCTGAAATTTCGCCGACCCGAGGTCGAAAAACTCAGCTAGCGTCGCCAAGTAATCGGAGCGATGCGGTTCAAGAAGGAAGACTTCAGCCCGCTCTGTCTCCGTCCGGACCCATTCGTTGGTCGTTCCCTCGTACTCGCTAGACTCAGCTTCCCCGGCGAGCTTCCTAGCCTTTCCGTGATAGTAGGTGACGCCGGCGCGAATGAAGGGCCTCTCGATGTGCTCATAGTAGTAAGCGGGTAAGCTCTGGAAGGCGTCCGACAGCAGCGTGACGTTCTGCTTCACGGAGTCACTACAATCGCGTGATTGTAACATGTATCGCATTCGTACTAACAAACGGTCGGATTATTAGAGAAAATCGCAACCTTTGATTAATGCGTGTTGTGCACTAACAGATCATAAGGCCGAACCCGAGCTCTGATGGTGGGACATGATGTCGTAGCCCGAAAGGTTGAGTCTCGCCCACGTGCCGCCTGCAGCAGGAGCAGGTTAGGGCACTTTTTTCTTGAATACCAGGACCTAAACATCCAGGATCAGTACCTACGCATTTTTCTCGATACGACGCTGGCAAAGCTCCCGGTCCAGAGAACTGCAACTTCTAGAATTCTGAGAAATGGCGAGCTCGGAACTGCATTGAGACGGGTCACTAGCGGGTCATACCAGCGCGTTAGGCTACTGAGATTCAGGATCCGGCTTAAGAGTATTGTACCCGGTAAAGACAACTCACGAAAGCGTGGGTCCAGCCTGCAGTTCTCCTATGACGGCTTCGAGCCATTTGTCGAGGACGGCTTCGTTTCCTTCCACGTATCCCACGACAGCTTCTCGGAACGCACGGCGTCCGACGTCAACCAGTGGCTCGTAGTGAAAGTCTTCCGGTTCTACCTTATCTTCGATAAACCGCGACGGTATCCGGTAAGCAGAAGTGTCATCGTAGTGACGTTCCATGCACCGACCTGCTGCTTGGACGTCAGTGAGGATTTCTTCATAGAGCGCAGAGATGCGGAAAAGGTCGTCGAGAAGTTTCTCGGTGGAGTTCACCTAAATATGCATTATATGAGCTGGTGATCGTCAACAAAGATTAAGGCTAGGCCTCGGAGCCGCCCGCCTTCCAGCGCTTTCCGACCTCCTCGCGGAACCTCTTTTATGTGCTGCCCTACACATCGGTGTCGGTACTTAAAACAAAATTTAAAAAAGCCACTTGAAATGTCATCGGAAATTGAAGAATACTCATTTATCACAATTTACTGTCTCCGGATTAGGCAATGCATTAGGCAATGCACCTGCGAGCTGCATTAGGCATGTCGGTGCACGGCCAGCTTAGTCCCTGGTACTCAGCCACCGTCCATCCTGAGGCTTACGCCTATGCTTAGGCTGGTGGTTTTTTTGCTTAGGCTTCGGCTCAGGCCGTTTGATTATTTGCGTAGGGTCAGGAAGCCAAAAATACGGAAATGTTTTAAACTTTTTATAAAGCATTTTAGAGTTTATAGACCTATTTTTTATAGAAGGAGCCAAGTTCTTCATTTGACCGGCTTGAGGCTCCGTTCCTTGGCACTTTCTCCGTTATTTACGGCACGGAATACGTAATATGGAACGGACTACGGAAAGGCTCGATAACTGACGCGTTTCGTGCCGTTTTAGTGGTAAACGGCACAGAAAACGGCGGTTTTTTTCGCCGTTCCGTTTTCCATGCCGTACCCTACAGGAGAGGTCAGCACGGAACGGAGTTCGGTTTACAGGCGGAAGAAAGTTAGAAGATAGGGACTGGGCTACCTACTAACCACTTGTCGAGCATGCTCCACGAGCGCCTCGTTGATGTACTCGCAGCATTCGCGTCCAGAGCGCTCGAATACCTGAAGCATTGTGGGACGTCGCGCTGTGCAGGCTGGCCAACATTTGGTGAATCGCAATGTATGCATCCGTGACAGCTTGCTTCGACCTGCAACCACGCTGAAGCACTTTCGGGAACTTTTGCCGAAGGCCATCCAGCGACCGTTCTCGATGAATATCACGATATTTGCAGAGTAATCCAGGTCGGGTTCTAAGAACACAGACGATAGAAACAACCTGAACTGAGTTGGAAAGCGGCCTGTAATTTTATAGCCAACTATAGCCTTGAATAGCAGCGTAGCAAAGCTTCTTGCGGTCAAAACATGTGGCGAAAGTTAGTTTGTCGGGATCGTGGTAGGTCGCCTGAACGGGTACTAGTCGATTATGGGGGGATGCAGTTATGGGGGGACCCTTTGACTAGGTAGAACAAGTAAAGATTGGCAAACCCAAACCGTACCGTACTGCCGTACTGTACTGACCCTCCTGTACCGTGCAGCCGTACCGTCCCTTATGCTACCTAGACAGTGACCCCCCCCGCTCCCATAATATGTGAGCTGCAGCCATCGTTGCCTTTGTCAGAACACACCCCTTGTACCAGCTACCTTCTCCCCTATACATATAAGCCAAGGAACATACCCGCCTTCTCGCAGAAGTTGCCGTCCCCAACCTCGAGAGCTGTATCGCCTCCCGTCGACGAAACGCGCTCCTCTACTGCAGCGTCGGCTGACGCCGCGCAAGTAATGAGAGATGGCTCGTTGTACATTATTATAGGCCGCTCGGTGCGGCCAAGAAATGTAGGCAAACGAATATGCTTAAACGCGGCGACAGACAACCGCAGACCTAAATCTTGAATCCACGTTTTGAGGTAACAGATGGGCACATTAAAGATCGGAACCCGTACCGTATTACGGCCCCATATCGTACCGTACTGTCGTACTATCGGTACGGCTGGGCGGTACGGGTCGGGGGTCCAGTACGGCACGGTTTGTGTTTCCTGGCCTTTTGTAACGAGTTCGGGCCGTCCTAGAGCCGTCCCGTACCGTATTACGGCCCGTACCGTACCGTACTGCCGTACTATCGGTACGGCTGATACCGATACCGATACCGATAGTCAGAAACTAACCGATACTGATACCGATACCTACAAAATGGCTCGATACTATCGGAAAACCGATACCGATACTTCACCAAGTTTATTTCGTAACAGGTAGCCAACATTGAAGACACTTCAAGGGGCTAAGTGCCAGGGACAAAACCTGCATGTGAAGTTTAAGGTTCGCCGTAGGCCAAACTTGCGAATTTTGGTAAAAAATCAACAGTCGTAGTAAAAAATTCGCTCGGGTGGCGCCTATAGGCGTTGTCTCTAAGTTTCGGTTTAGTATCGGTTTTTCGACCGATACCGATACCTCCAAAATGCACTGATAGTATCGGAAAACCGATACCTGGTATCGGTCCCAGCCCTGCTGTACGGTACGAGTGGGTCGGTACGGTACGGCAGTACGGTACGGGTGGGGTTTGCCGATCCTTAGGGCACATTCCAGCCACTTTGAAAACGCTTTCGCTGGCATGACACCCAAAAAAAGGGAAGCAAGAAAAGCCGCCACAATTTGGCACGAGATGAATCGACGCGGAACGTCAAACGGAGAGAGCAGTTGTCTTGAACTGCGCTCTCGCAGTTGGCGAGAGCGACCGCGTTAGGGCTTTTAGCCGCGCCTCGTCGGCTCAAGAGGACCCTCGCAGTAGAATAGCCGCATTTGAGCGGCATTGAGCTTTACGAATCGTCAGCGGTCGACGAGAATGTCCCAGCCAGAATACGCCTCAACTCTCTATCCGTACACACGCTATGTATATCAGGGTAACAAAGATCGACTTGCAAAGACAAAGACAATCTTGTGAATACTGCGGGCGTGAGATTGAACTTTATGTGGAGAAACTTCGCAGAGTAGGTGTCGTCCGGGCAGTAAGCGAACGCTGAAACCCGTTTAAAGCGGGTTATTTGATGAAATGCGCATCATCGCGCCAGGAATAGGCACGGCGAGAAATTCTAACCGAATCCAAAGGTCGTACGCGAACGAAAGCACACTTTGAGTTTCGAAAGCAAAATTCCACAGAATTTCCAAAACGAAATACGAATGGTCCGCCATATATAGTTTGAGAACGCTAAAACAGAAGGCATAAAGCTGGCCCTCCGCAAAAGCTCCTGCTGCTAGGATTGTAAGCATCCGCATTCTCATCAGAAGCGCAAAGGAGGGCCGCATTGCGCCTTAGGATAACACAGTTTTTACTCGGGCGGGCTCGTGAGACTCTCTGTTGTCACACAAAGAGGACTGTCGTTCACTGTAGCTAAGTCCAGTACTGTTGACGGCTTTTCTTGTCGCCTGTGTTCCTAGGGCGAGCCCCTCCACCTCCTGCTGAACCTAGATTGATGGTCCCCAGTATACTCTAACTCCCTTTCTTCAAAGGTACCACAATTCTTTTACTTAAATACAAATACATTTTACGTAGTATTGGTAGAACATAAAATAGAATGTGTACGCGGTCAAGACGGACTCTGAAATTTCTCCGTTCCTAGGTCGAAGAGCTCAGCTAGCGTCGTCAGATAGTCCGACCGATGAGGTTCAAGAAGGAAGACTTCAGCTCGCTCGGTCTCCACTCGGATCCATTCGTTGGTCGTTTCCTCGTACTGACTCAGGTCGACGTCTTCGGCAAAATTCTTAGCTTTATCGTGGTAGTAGGCGACGCATGCTCGAATGAAGGGCCTCTCGAAGTGTTCGTAATAGAAATCGGGCGAGTTCTCGAAGGCGTCTGTAAGTAGCTTGCGGTTCTGCTTCACGGGATCCCTGCAAGCGCAGTATGTAACCAGAAGCTTCCGAAATTTTGATTTTCAGTTTTAGCGCAGTCCCTACTGCTTGTTTGAGCTCCTTCAAGCTCGAGCTCCATTACGGAAAAGAAGAAGCCCGGGCCCGGCCCGAAATCTTGGGCCCTAGTCGGACCAGCGCCGGACCGTCTCTAGCCATAGTCAAGTTCTGGCCATTTTATGTCCTCCCTAGTGTCATTCACCCGTCCCTCCCTGCCCTATTCCTATGGGGAACATCCACACCGCATACCACCAGCATGTTGTACACTAAAAGCTTACGAAGGCATCGTTCCAGCTTGCAACTCGGCCTCGGCGGCTTCGAGCCACCTGTCACGGACGACCTTGTTTTCTTTCACGTACTCCACGACAGCTTCTCGGAAGGCTCGACGTCCGACGTCGATTACCGGTTTGTAGTGAGCCTCTTTTGGTTTTCCTACTGGATCGTCATAGTTGACGGGCTTGTAGGCATCGTCATAGAAGTTTTGCAAGTCCATAGCGTCATAGTGGCGCTCCATGTACTGACACGCCGCCTTAGCGTCCTGGAGGGATTCGTCATAGAGTGCTGAGAGGCGAAAGAGGTCGTCAAGAAGGTTCACGGCGGGGTTCACCTAAATTACCGTGTTTTTTTGCCATCTGAACGGGGGAGACCCTTGCAGGTCGTTCAGGGCGGTTCTCAATCGCGTGAAAGTTTGCTTTACCCCTCATGTACTTTGCTCAGGTGGATATCATGACCCAAAGAGATATAAGTAAAAAGACTTTTTTTAGGCACGAACCCATACAAAATGTAACCGCATTTATTTTGGAAAAAATCATCATTTTCCGTTTAAAAAGTTGTTTTGTGGCGGTCCGGATGGCAGGAATTTCATTTTCCGTTTAAAAAAGTTGTTTTGTGGCGGTCCGGATGGCAGGAATTTCATTTTCCGTTTAAAAAAGTTGTTTTGCTGCGGTCCGGATGGCAGGAATTTCATTCCCCTTTTACTGGATTTCCGATTTCTCGCAAACCATTCGGCACGTTTGTTCCTGGAATATGGATAACTTTGTTACTCCCGGACATCGCAGGTATTTCGGCACGAAGTCGCGACAGCAAACCAACCATTTGACGCGCATATCCGGCTAGCGCTTCGCTGACGTACTCGTAGCATTCGCTTCCGAAACGCCGAGATACCTATACGATCACAGAATCACCCGATTCAGGAAAACCAACTAACCATTTGGTGAACCGCCATGTACACATCCATGAGGACTTGCTTCGACTTGCAGTTACGGTCGAGCAACTTTGGCAGCGACTGCCGGAGCTGGTCCAGTGATTGTTCCCGGAGATCAACACGCCAGTACTCGCCGACGCGCACGGCGTGCTCTAAGCGCGAAAACGGTAGAAACAGGCTGTTCCAACGACTGAAAGTGCCGTTTCAGTTTTTGGCCAACTACATACTCCGTACCGTTCCCGCCAACGGTTCTGATGGGGTACAGGGTTGGGGGTAAAGATCGGCAAACCCCACCCGTACCGTACTGCCCCATCCGTACCGTACAGCCGTCCCGATAGAACGGCAGGACGGTACGGGCCGTAATACGGTGCGGGTGCCGATCTTTAGTTGGGCGGTGGGGCGGGGGGGGGGGGGGAGGGGCCCGGTCCCGGACATCCACAAGTCCCGGGTCCCTATTGGAACTTTTAGGCTGAACCTAACAAGCCCGCTGCAGACGATAACAACGAAATTTTTAGTCACAAACTTGAGAAATAAAGTGACAGTTTCGTCGATCGGCGCCTGGCCGCGGGTCATCTTAGTGTGCATGGTGAAACATCTCACCCTATCTGACTACTCCCCCTTGACAGCGGGTAACGGTGGCCGAATCTCCCACTTCATTGCTACGTCTGTAGCAACTACAGAGACGTTTCTAATGGTGTCCCCAGGACAAATTTGGATCAGAAATGTGCTGATGCCGCTTGCCGGAATCGGAAGAACCGCCATTCCATGGTGCACTAGACGGCACCTTGATACACTTTAAGCTACCATGATTTTGTAGCAGTCGGAACAATTATCATCAGCGACCGAAGTATAGAGAACTAGAGGTAGGCAAACCCCCTCCCGTGCCGTGAGCCGGTCCGTGCTGAGAAAATTACAGCCGGCCCGTGTTTTGAGAAATTTCAAGCCGTTGCACTAAAACGGCATAAAAACGGGCCGGCACGGCACGGAAAACGGCATAAATTTGGGGCCGTGCCGTGATCCGTGCCGTTTTTCACGGCACGGAAAACGGGAACGGCCGTTTTCACGGCACGGGTGCCTACCTCTATAGAGAACCATACTGCGCATGTTTCAAACGTAGTTCTTCGCGAGCTGCCTTCTCTACGTAAGAATGGACTACCTTTCTGGGCGCACGCGTATTACTAGCGACAAACGTACGGTGCCGTGTGTAAGTCGAATCGCACGCGTCGCAGTGCACGTGCACTGAAGCTGGGTCGCCTCCGGTCGACGGAGCGCCATCCGCTTCTGTCACCCCCGATGCTACCGCCAAATTATTAGGAGATGGTGCTTGGTCCATTACGGAAGCAGCTTGGTGCAATAAAAACAATTTAGGCAAAGAAACGAATGAAGTTAAATGCAAGAACACAAGATGACCGCGTACGTGGAAATCGTTTTTAGATAGATTGGTTTTATGGTCAAAAGAGTTTTCAATCGTTACTTTTTTGGCACGATGCGATGAAAAATGTTTATCATCACTGCTGCTAAGTGATGACGATAAGGCTGTGGCACATAACCAGTGACGCTGTGTTAACTTTACCGTCACCGCTTAAAACGAAATTTAGCGGTGGTAATAAATGTCATTTGTCAAAACCAGTGATGTTGCTAATAATTTTAGCATCGTAATCAATGCGCAGTGGGGTCATCATAGCACGGCGTAAGGCACGGATTAGTAAGGATAGGCAGCCGTCACGTTATCCGTCACGGCTGACTAATCATGAGACACGGCTGCCTAATCACGGTAGCCTCATCACGTCACGTCACGGATCACGTAACGGGGGTAGCACCAAATCACGGATCCCGTAACGGGGTCCTAAAATAGCCGTGATTCATGCCGTAGTAGTGTTAAAAGCCGTGGTCCGCGACGTTATCACGTCGCGGATCACATCACGGAGTGCTCGTCACGTCATGGATAACGCACGGGAAGGGGACGTCACGTCACGGATCCCGTTACGGGCGGTCACCTGCCTACCCTTACGGAGGAGCTACTGCGGCACGAACTAGGTCCACGACATCCGTACAATTCCGTAGCATTTCGTCAAAGTTCATACCGTGGTAAGAAAAAAGTTAAAAAAAACCAACACTAGAAGCAAGACATGCTCTAAACGTGCTGGCGGAACATACATGATTAAACTGTCGCCCATTAAGAACCGGTAAGAAAGATGTGGGACCATTTCTAGCCTCGTTGAAAATGCACTGTTTATATCAAGGTACCCCAGAAAGGTGCTTCGGACTAGTAAAGTCGGGCGGAGGTAAGCATAATTTCGTGCGAAGCGGATCGATACGTTACGTCACATGGAGTGAGTCGTTATCTCGAACTGCGCTCTCGCAGTCGACGAGAGCGACCGCATTAGAGTCAAGCCGCGTTTTGACGGCCCCAGAGGACGCCGAGAACGCTAGCGAAAGACTAGCCGCATTTAGCGACTTTGCAGCCTACGACTCTCCAGTGAACGGCGCGAGCGACCTAGCCACATCAAGCAGACTACGGCGACCGTTCATATACATGCATATGTCCGCTTCATCGGAGGCAATAAAGAGCAACAAGCAAACAAGACGACCATTTGGGTGAATCATGCGAAGTTAGCTTGAACTTTTCTTGTCGGCTGCGGAGATATAATTAGGGCGTACGTATCTTCAACCCTCTGCGAGTCCCTAAGGCACGCGGGCACATGACTAAAGTGGTAAGAAATCGGCAAAATTATCATAACAAAGGGAGCGTTTCCTAGCCAGGCAATGCCTGGAAGAGCTCTCAGCTTGTGCGGCACGCACGCTCCGCGAAGCGGCTGTCGAAAAACTACAGTCGGATTCGCAGCTACTGAGCGACTGGCTTCACGAGGCTATCGAAGGAGTCCGTCACGGCATCGAACCAAGGTAAGTTTGTCCGTAAGGACTATAGTCCTCATTCATGCCGTCAAATGAAGGACGCTTATACACTATGGAAGGTGGAGGAAGGAAAAATAAGCGTGGTACCGTATTTCTTCGATTAAGGCCCCTCCTCGAATAGAGCCCCACAAGCCGCTTCTTAGCCAGCCAGCGTGTGTGTCTTGACCTCCACGTTAATGCTGTATTTGAATAGATAATGATAAAACATCAATTTCCAGACACATTATGAATCAAGAGAACGCAAAATAAAATTTTAAAAATTTAATTGAATTTAAAAATTATCAGAAATTAAGGCTTTGAAAAATAGAGCCCCAAGGGCTCTATTCAAAGAAATACGGTATATTGCAGCACGGCAGCATTACGCTGCAGATGGTATTGCAGACACGACCCAATAATTTGAACAAGTTAATGGAGGAAATCGTGAAAAAATGCAGTCCAAAGGATCAATCCACCTGTTAGTTTGTACGGGTACTGGAATAGGACCGAACAAGGAGCACCCGTTACGCTCAAGCGTACAAAAGTACAACAGAACAACAACAAATTACAACAGATGCGGAATGTTTAACGTACGAACACAGATCTCTAGTCCCAAATCCTTAACCATAGCCATGCAGCAATCTCTTCGTTTAGCGACGACACCAAGAGGGCCGGGCAGTTGTTCCTCGAAGCGTACGCTGAACGTCAGGAGGACTACGATGCGAACTTCGCCGACCCCTTCATTCGCGCTGCGGTTGCGCATTACCATCCGAAAGCGAAGGAGCTCATCGGCGAGGATAACGCCGACACCTACCAGAAGAAGAAGCATGAAATTCTGCTACTTGAGGCAACTCGCGGCCAGTTCTATTTGCATGACTCGCAACTCCGCGACTACCTCGAGACGCTCGGCGAGCTCTTCGAATTCGGCGAAGAGAAATTCCAGCGTCCGAAAAACCTTTGACATGTCCACTTTTTATCATGTACAGGATGTACCTTCAATGAAGGAATGAGAAATAGCTGTGTCCGTTAAGTCTTTACGTGGGTGCCGGGATTAAGAATCTTGTTTCGCCTTTTTGCCTTATCCTTTATAAGCATAAGGGCTGTTGTGAGCAGTTTTGGCTATCCGGTCTCGCTTGGTATCATTCCAGACCCCCTGAAGAGTTGAGTAAATCCTCGAAATTTCCGACTGATCGGTCAGGTACGAAACAAGTTATGCCTGGTCGAAGTAATGTTTACGTGCTAAAGCGGGCCCGCTATGTAATGCTTCTCATGGCCGACCAGGAGGAGAAACTGGAATGAATTCAATGCCCTAAGCGGTTTCCGTGCATGGAGAATCCAAAAATAATATCCTCTTTGGATGGACGTCATGTGGGGGACGGGGCCAGGGCTCACCTCTTTACATATATAGCGGGCCCGCTACAACATGCGTGCCAATGTAGGACAAAACGAGAAGCCTTGTCGCATAAGATGGGGGAGGGTTTCGTGCGTGGATGACAAGAAAATAGCTTTGTTTTTGCTTAGGGGGGGGGGGGTAATAGGGGGCGTACGCTGCAAAGCTACGCCTGTATTCAGTCACACTTCAGCGTATGCGGCAGTGCTTTTTGGAATGGGTCTAGAAATGCATCCAACGCAATGTGAATACGTCGGGTCTCTGAGGCCGCACGAAGAGCAAAAAAACGTGTCAATGAACCAACGTACCTACCTCGTACAAGTAAGCCCCAATTGCGGCGTCGGCAGCTCGGCCCAGCCGCTAGTTGTCCCTTATAGGCCTGCTTAAGTCCGCGTCACTCGGTCACTCAGCGAACCAAAGCGGCCACTCTCGAGAGAGGCGAGAGTGCACTCCGACCACAATGCTCTCTTCGAGGTGACGCTGCGTATCGATCCGCAACGCACTCCACAACGCTAATTTTCGTATGTGTACCTCACGTTTTGGTCTATGTGGCCCACATAGGTAGCTGACAATGTCGTCTGCAACGGTTGTGGGCCTAGGACCTGGTCTTACCCTGGTTTGTCCCACTTAACTGCAGCCAAAGACCGAACATTTGACCGTTATATCTCTCGCTATAGCTTCCAGAATTAGCGCAAATTATGATACCGCACCTCCGGTGATGCAGTGGATCATTACTACACAATTTTGACGGTCATGACAATCTGTTGTTCGCAGAAGCCATAGTGTCTCTATGTGCACGCATGAATATAGTTGGCGTTAGTGAGACATATGTTTTATCATCGTTACCTGTGCATTGCGGATTCTCTGAATAACGTTACTTGTACCAAGCAGCGAACTTCACCCATTTTGTTTTTAACGAAGAACGTGGAAACCTGAATAGAGCTAGATGATTGCTGGCTAGTTAGACGTTTCTAGCTCACCGTGCGCGTTTATTTCATTTAAGCAAGCCAAACCACCCCGTAAAAGCGCTCCTGCTTAAACAATAGAAAATCGCTCATGGCCGACGTCGCTCAACCACAGCTATTCCTGCCGACCGTTCACGAGGTCTTCGGCATTCTCATCGCCGGCGAGAAGATCACAGGACAGGAATTCGCGGCCGCATATTCAGAGATATACCACGCGGTAAGCAAGAGATTTAGCCAAATATCAGAGCAAGGGCGTGCTTTAGAAGACTAGCCGTGGTGAGGTCTACAAGTACGTTTGCGATGAATTAGCCGCGCACGTTGAATCGCTGGTAAGTCCATATTATCGATGAATAATCTTTCATGGCCTTAAAGTCAATCCCCTCAAGTTAAGGCAAAGATAAATCAAACTTTTCTGCTTTTACACGTCCTGGATGGATGCACAACGACCCGAGGGTAGGGTGGGAAACATTCGTCCTATTATGAGGCTCTATTCTGGTTTCGTGAAAAGGCCGTTGTGTCCCAAGCATCAAACATCGTGCCCCAGCGTTTTGGGTCCCGTGCCTGGTTCCGCATAAGAGCTTAATAGCTTTGTTTTGGGTCTCCGTACATACAACTGAAAGTGACTGTTTTGCGGTAGGCGTTGCTAAATCTAAACAGTAAGCAGGCCTTAGCTTAAGCTTTATATTCATGCCCGGATCGCCGATAGTTTAGTTCAAGCACATCGAACCACGCGACGTTCACGAGCTTCACCAAGTTGCTCCTCCCGGCAAGCAAGCTCTCAACACGATCTTCGAAATCTGTCGACATCTACACAGCCATTATATCCAACGCAACGGGTCGGAGGACGTTCGCACATTCGCACAGCGAAAGTACCGAGAAGGCGTCGTAGAAAAAGTGCTGTCGCACCCGAAGCTCCTTGACGACTGGCTTCGTGGAGCGCTCGATGGCGTGAGCAGTGGAGTCGAAGTAGAGTAAGGCAATATCGCTAATGTGTTTCGGTGCGGGGCGGCTACGGGTCCACCAAAATCCAGGAACCGAACTCAAAAAGGCCGGTACCTAATCGGGTGGAACCGATGCCAACAAGCAGAATTTGCTTTGCTATTTTTCCTTCCTTTAGTTCTGTCTGAATCATGATCGGATTCGTTATTGCAATGCCAAAAAACCTTCGAGTCAGACCTGAAGTCGGTGTCAACGAAGTTTTTTCGCGTACTTGTTTTACAAGGCAGTAGTCACACTCCCTGCTGGAAAGAAGCAGGATGACTCTGCCCTGCTTACCTTGCCGCTAGCGACGTTTATGAGGCCGACAACGGGCAAACTTAGTGAACGGTTTTTATAGAGACGAAACGAAGGAGTCCGGCTCTCGACTACTCGACGCGTTTGAAGTGTGCCCCGACTACTACGCGACGCACTTTTCAATGCCGTTCATCCGCGACGCTATCGCATTCTACCACGAGAAAGCCAAAGAGCTGATCTCCGAGGACAATCCGGACGCGTTCGAAGCGAATAAAGCGGAGGTTCTGCGATTGGAGACTGTTCGCGCTGAAGCGTACCTCAACGAGCCGCATCGTTCCGACTACCTGACGACCCTCACCGAGTTGTTCGACCTCGGCGGCGAGAAGTTCCAGCGAGCCTGATGGCACTTCGATTTTTGCTATTTATTATCATAGTTACTCTGTTCTAAGCCGTATACAATTGTGTCATTCGTGGCGATTGCTCAGGCAAAAAAAGGTAAATTCGATGTAATTGCTGAGTGATTTAGAGTTGCTATGCATAAGAGGGCTGGGCGGATCCCTGCCTCGGTACCGGATGCCCCGTGGTCGACGTCTTACTTGCCATAGGCCGCCATGAACAAATTTTTAACCGAAAAAAATCGGCCAAAACTCCCGCAGGATAGTCGCGGCGACCTAATTTCGGGCAAAATGGACGAAAATTTGGCACATCAACATAGACTTTGAACCGTTTGCGCAATTTTGATGACACTGTACGCTTTTTAGTTGCCGAGAATAATACTAAAAGACCATCGCGTTTTACCGAATCTGCTGAGCTTCCGTGTCGAGCACCCAAATGAAGTGTGCTGTCAAGCTTGAAATTTGAGCGTATGTATCCCTGTATCGGTTCCGGTCATCAAAAAATTCAGTTCAGTCCCGATTTACATTAAGTTGAAAAGCTATTTTAATGACACCAAATCGGAGTCCGCACGCCAAACTTTATAATATACGGGGACAGTCTGTACCACTCAACGTTTAATGTCGAGCACTTCGATGCTGAGGAAAACCGAAGAAACCGTACGCTTTTAAGCTGCCGAGAATGATACTAAAAGACCATCGCGTTTTTCCGAATCGGTTGTGCTTCCGTGTCGAGCACCCAACTGAACCCTGCTGCACACCCACGTGTCATTTCGGCGAAAACAACCGAGACAGGACAAGCGCACTTAACGCGACTTGCCCGCTGCCCTATCCAGCACGTCGGTAGCGTGAGTACTCGCAACGATTTGAGGAAATTTCGCAGTTCGTCTACTGGGATCATACAAAATCGCGGAACGTTCCCGGGATTGCGTGAACGCCGGCCGCATCCGGGCTGAATTCCAAAGGACGACCACAGCGTGCTTACTTTCCCGCAACGCGAAGCTAGCGCGGTTGAACCCGGTTTTGGCGTCAGTCAAAGACTATCAGCGGGCGACTGTTTTAAGGACTCGTTGCAGGCAGGCAAGAAACTGGGGTATAGTTTTTCTAGAGTTAGGTCGTGAAACGGAACATACGGTTCCGTGATCCATGCCGTCCTAAGAACGGAACGGCGCGGCACGGCTGTTGGGTCAGGGAGGGCCGTTGTCCGTTCCGTCCGAGCACGGGACGGAACGCGGAATGGCTAGAAAGTTCATGCCGTTCCGCGCCGTTTTAATGCAGAACGGAACGGAAAACGGCCGTTTTGGATGCCTTTTCGTGCTGGCACGGAGCCCGGCAGAGGGTCCTGTGCGTAACGGAGGACGGCACGGGAGGGTCCAGACGGAACGGACCCCGGCACGGGGATGTAGCCGCTAAACTCCAAGTTTTTTAGTCCCCCTTTTTTGAAGGCCCGTGCACAATACGGGAACACGAGATCATGGAATTCGATGGCCTGCTCACTGTGACGCGTCCTTCGGAACAAGCCGCCCATCTTGAGTGTAGACTTCGGCAGCCGTGCCGTACCGTACTCCGTTCCGTATTTCGTACCGTTTTTATGGAACGGCGTACGGAGCGCCGAGGGAGTGGTACGGGGCCGTACTCCGCGAAGGGGTCGCGTACCGGTACGGAACGGAGAACGGTACGGGGGAGGTACGCCGAAGTCAACTTGAGTGATATAGCATCCGTGTTTAATCGAATCCTCGCGGTCGACGTCGAGGGCAAAATCCGTTAACTGACGCGTGGACTCCGTCGTGGACGCGAGCTCGAAATATGCCCGCTGATAGTCTACGATTTTAGCAAGTTTATTTAGCATGTCATTCTTCGACGCTTTCCGTTACCTTCTCTCTGCTCAGGCATTGTTCTCGCTGCTTGCACAAGGTTCATCGCTGTTCCTCTTCGTGTCCACTTTTCGACGGATCCGACGGGACACAGCCAACGTCGGCGAAATTTCGATCCTTCTGAAACTCTTCTTGACGCTGTGGATCCTCGAAAACGTCGTGTCGCTGCCGAGCAGCATCGTCGGCATCGTGAACTTCTTCGGCATATTTGGCCGACTAGGGTTCAGCTTGATCTTCTGGGTAAGGCATACAGATTTTCATTCGCAGTATTGTTGCGCGGGAGTCCAGGATCGTTCTAAGCCTGTCATAAATCGGCCAAACGCTGTAAAAATCCGTAAAAGCGATAAAGAATGACAAGTAGCACATAGGGCGAGCACAGATCCAAACGTCGTGCTTATACTTTTAAAGTGTGGATTAAGCAGTCGGTTTTAGGTGCCTTAGGCAAGCATATTAAGAAGATAACGGGGAAAAGTGAGGTGTTTCTCAGATGAAATTTAGCGGAAATTGCTCATTTTTTGGAAGGCATTTCTACTTTATATTCATTTTTCACGTGAAATTCGCATACCCGGGTAAAAAGCTATTTCCTTTATTTTCGGTAAATAAAAAATCAACATCAATTCAGTGAGAGCCTGCAGTTTTCAAATGTGAGGAATTTAGACCATAATCTGGGAAAGAGCCGTCGCGACGGGACTACCAGCGGCCGTGTTCTTTCTCACACTTGATCGATGCCTTACCCTTGGGCTGGCCCTTCGATTTCGTCAGAATCATCGTCGAGTCCTTTGTGACGTGGCCGTCGTCGTCATTGTAATCGTCCAGCTAATGACGCTACATCTGTACTTGAAGTTCTTGTTGTTCCCGTTCCCGGATAAGCAGGAACTCGAGGAGTCAAGCAAAAGTAAGTCGTAAACCTTTATGTAGCTTTTCCTATGCGGACGTCTAGGCGTTCTTTTACGGTTCATCGGGACTTGTACCCGAGATGCTATGCCGTGAACGTCACGTTGAAATTAAGTGCTGACTAACCACCCTAGCCCTTAAAATGCTTAGAAAAGCCTTCTATGTGCGTGATTCGCTTACGTGAAATGTCAGAACCAAAGGCTTCCCCTGTGGTATTATCCGAATGTCTGAAGTCCAATTTTGGACCGAAACCAGTCAGGCTTCTCAATGTCTTAACGAAGAAGGCAGTTATGACTTCCCATATAAAATTTTCGGTCGCTTTCCCCTAGAAAATTCTTCCCCTGTTAAGCGAATCGATACTGGATGAAAGCAGCAGTCTGTTTTTTTTATCCTCAGAAAGACAAGCGGCCCTTCACCATAAAACGAGTTTGTTTTTTTGCGGTGCAAAATACGCAATAAACGTAGCACTCGTTGATCTTTAGAGTGCTGGAAGACGGCGTGCTTCTTCTACACAGCTGACGACTTCCAGTTTCTCGTGCGCGTCGTGTTCGGCATGTGCAACTTTGTCTCTTCGTTAGTCTTCTTCGTTCTTCTTCGCCGGCACAACTCCAAAATGGTTTACGCTAGACAAAGAACGCGCGCCAAATGGTAGGGTCTAGGCCGCGACGACGCGTTGATTCTATTTACGTTCAGAACAACCGCTTCGTTACGTACGCAATCGCGTCGGAAGTGGTCCTAAATTTCTTGCCGCACTTCTCCGTTCTGCTCTACGAAATTGTAGGTTTGCTCGCAAATCGTGCAATCTTGGCCGACGGATTTTTACAATGCTTTCTGTCAAAATGTCACTCAGTAGCACCGCATCGCACAGCTTTTTGACGCAAGTGCCAAAAACGGTGAAGCAGTGACCGAAGGAACATTAGCGCCAAAACTTTGTCAATTCGATTTTTTCGAAAGTCGGATCCGCTTCCTTTTTATTTTTGGACTTGGTATTCGGATTAGATTCGGTTTGGTTTCCGCGATCACCCATCCCTGGTCGATAGCCCTGCTTCAGGGAACGGTGCGCGTACCAACAGCGAGCTATGTTGCTATGGTTGCTTCTGCGTCTCTGACGCCCACCAGGCATCAGGGTCAAGGATCCATGGTGCAATGAACTGCAATAGGAAAATTTGCCTTTTCAAGTTGTGTTTCCCTAATCGTGCGTTTGAATTAGATAGCGGAATCGAATATTTCCTTCTGGTTCGGCACCTGCAGCAGGTTCCTCACGTCGCTGGACAGCATAATTTGCGCCATAGCCTACCGACAAATGTGAGCCATTAACGTTTCTGACCTCTCCAACTGAACAGTTTCAGCCGCAAGTCAACAACACCGTCGACGATGGTCCAGGTCATAGCGTCGTCGCAGACGTTCCTCAGCAGACAGCCGACACCGTACAGCACGAGACACACGTTTTGACAAACACGTGTCCATTAAAAGATGTGAATATTTGCCCGTTGCCCGGCTTCCTTGTGTTAAACGTCCCGTATAGGGCCATCACATACGTGCGAGTCAAATGTTCATGAGACTACATGCTGAACGGGTCCGCATACCACCCCGAACACGTTATACTTCTTATTTTCACTATGTCGGCCACTCGGCGAATGAATAAGGTCGCGTGAGAGCCGAAGTCCTTTCATGAGACTACAGTCAGAACGAGTCCAAATTCCTTCCCAGGCACAAAAGATCCGAGAAATTACGCTATGTAAAAGCCTTGCATGCTGCATGTATAAAAATGATAGAACGGTCCTTAGTAGGTTTGACCGGTGATGCGGCGTTTCGTCCCACGCGAACAACATCGCACCTCAGTAATGGGACGAGACGGCGGTCGGTCCTATAGCATGTAACGCGCCTGAGGGTCCGTCTCAAAAATGTCGTGAGGAGCGTCAAGACAATATGTACAGCTGACATAGCACTTTTTGGACCCCTCGCGCTTGTCAGCAATTGTCTGCCCCCCCCCCCCCGTCACCTACATAAAGGCTAATGCGAAAATTTATAACCGGTAGACTCCCATCAAGAGCAGAAATCCAGAGACGTGGACCTGGTGCAGGCGGCACCGACGAAATTTTAAGCAGCAATTTAAGGTATGTAGTCAAAATTTGCTCTGTCCAAAAAAGCAGCTTTGGACGCACGTCAGCGCTGACGTCGGCAGAGCCCTGCCCCCTCCCCCTCCTCTTGTCAACATGTCAGCATTTCCCTCTCTCTAACATATAAGCCATGCACATTTTCGTGACGCTCCCGTGCCCCTTATCGGGACTGCTACCGAAGCTCACGTCGCTCAGTCTTCTCGAAAGAGTTTTCTGGCCGTAGGCCAGATCTAAGGTTCTCCCAAGATATACCACGAGTGGCCTTAGCACTAACCAAATTTGGAACAACACATGCGGCTTGCTAAATTACGAAACCAGTCTCCGCGAGCTGGCCATTGCATGTCTAGAAAGCTGTCAACGTCAACATGTTTTCTTGAAACTGACCTTTCCATCTGCCCAGCGGACAGGCGCCCTTAAAAACACCTGCCAGGACCGCCCTACTTGGAAGTCGCCGTGGATGCGTCGCCAAAGGGCACAGAACAGTCCCTCGCTGCTTACGGCGTAATTGGCCCCGTTTGGCGCTTGATTCCCTTATGTATGTAGTAACGAATGCCTTCCACGAATATGTCGCATAGGTCGAGTAGATTATGTTCCGTGGTAACCGATGTGCGATTCAGTTATACTCATCGACGGCTCCCGCGATTCATGTTTCAAGTAGGGCCGCCTGGTATGCCGGACGTATAGCAATCCTAGCGAGCTTAAAATCTTTTTTTGCCGGATTTCGAATCTCGCCAAAAAAATGACAGACGCTCTATGCCGGTGCCGGTTCTTACCCCCGTTGCTATTGCCGTTTCGTCGTGCCACTTCCCTATGTTATGCTTTCCTAGCACCTATTTTTCCCCCTTAGCCCCTTTTTGGATCGCTGCCAATCGCTGGGCGTGGCTGCTTTAACTGTGCAATTTCAGGGATCAAGGTTGAGACAGTTACTGCTGCATGATGGCATACGCCTTGCACAGTGCGCCTCTAGCAGACCTCGAGAATTCCATTGATTTTACCGACCTTCATTCTCCTATGGCTGCCAAGATTTACTTGCACTTACTGACGGTGAGCACCGTGCTCGGCATTCCCGCTCATTGCCTTATCATCTACATGGCTCTACGCTACTCGCCAAAAGACATGACGACGTACAAGTTGACAGTCGTCAATACCACAGCGTGGAGCCTACTGGGGCTGGTACACGTCGGTGCGATTTGGCGACCTATTTCCCTGCTGCCGCTACCGCTCGGCATAACGACGGGGCCGGCGAAGCTCCTAGGTAATATTCTGATGACGGAAGTGGTGACCAAGACCTTGTAAAGGACGAATATCTTATTTCGGAACGAGGCGATTTCATCCCGTGGGTACTACGGAATCACATAAATCGTACTTTGATGGCACCTGGGGTTTTTCATGCTAAGGGGTAGGGGTGTCTAAAGTAGTGTTCGGTAAGACACCCCCCGTGCCGTTCCCCGTGCCCGTGCTACCCCCTCCCGTGCCGTTCCCCGTTCCCGTGAAAAACGGGCACGGGAAAATGGAACGGTACCGTTCCTCACGGCCCGTCCCGAACACTAGTTTAAAGGAGGGTTGTGAGAGCATTTAAAGATTAAAAAATTAGAGAAATATTCAGCTCTAAAATCATCCCCGTACGTCTACTGATTCAATCGAGGAAAGACTTAGAAAGATCATTCGTTTATATTGGAAACGTTTTTAAATTTCCAATTCTTGGCGATATCATCGGCCACCTTGTGAAAGTGATCGTCAAGGTTTTTGAGGACTCCATACTTCTTAGCTTTGATCAGCCTCTGTACGTCGCATACGCGCAGTGAATTTTTTAAGCCCTCAGTTCCCGTTCAGTCTAGGTTGTTCCTAGGGGAACGCGATCATGGCTATTTTAGGTCCGTTCTACGGCGGACAAGTGCAATTCCTGCTGCAGATGGTTTTCGTCACGAACTACCTCGTTGCGGCGCTAACCTGCTTTACCGCTCTTTGCATGCTGCTCCTAAACTCGTCGCTGCGAGCAAAGATCTCCCGCCGTCAGGGAATATTCGGGGCCGTTGTGTGCCACGTCCTCGGAACCGGTGCATGCCTGGTTCTCCTTTGCGTCGTCTACGACGTAGACGCCCACCTGGCAGGGAAAGTACATGCGGAAATTTCATTATCGAGCGGAATAATTAAAGACGTAAGTTTGGAATATGTTATCCCAGACAGCTGCGCGTCTGACGCCCTTTTATGAGAAGTGACATTTAAGTTAATGTCGGGAAAACCTCAGGGGGTTCGCGAGGGGCAGGAGAGAAAAACTAGAAACTATTCGGCGAATGCAAAGTCCGCAGTCTGTGTCGGCTTTGTTTTATACAAAATTGAAGGAAGCAAGCAGGGTCAGGATGTTTAAGCCAAACATTGTGCCCGAAACTGGAAAGATGTTTTTGGTCCTAAAATTCGCGCCACACTAGAGCGAAGACCGTTTCCAACTGTGTATTTCCGGGCTTGGTGAGAATCGGCGTCGTATGTCGGCCACATTTGAAGTCGGGATCGGTAATCGGCCAAAATGACCGATTTCCTCGGTTACGGTCGAATGTTTGTTCGGCTTCGTCGAGGGGACACTACCGAAGTTTTGGGCGGCAACATGTCAACTTTAGTGGAAAAATGCTTTGTTGGCGCGTAGCAACAGACCATTACACCTAGTGCTTGTAGCCGAGTGAGCACCGGGCCGATCTACAGAATCGCTCGGCACTGCCAAACTTGCTAGTACTCCGAAGAGCGGGAATCGGAATAGGGGTAGACTAGCGCCTGTTCTCGTAATCGGAGTTAAGAACCGTAATCGATTTTAAATCTCGGGACTGGATTGGAATCTACTAAGAACCAGACGGGTGCACAGTCGTAGCTGAGATCCCCAAAGGCAGATTAACCTTTCTTTGAACATCAGGCTTTTGTCGTTGCCGGAAAGCACACATCGATTTAGTTCCACGGCGACGCTCTCCTCTTCGGCTACCTCCCTTCCACGAATCCTTCATTTCTCTCACTTTTCATCGCCCTGGACTTCACATCCGTCGTCGTTGTCGTGCTGGCATTCTTCTTCTACATGATCCACACCATGTGGCAGGCCACGGGGCTCGCGCCGGACGAACGCAGCGCGTTACAGCGCCGCAACGTGCTGGCGATGCTCGCTTCCCGCGTTATTGTCCCGCTCGTGTTCGGCTTTCTGCCGGTGATTACCCTCACAATTTGCGTGTTTCTGGACGTAAATCAGCCGGTATTATACCTGGCCCTGTTGTCCCTGGCGGTCTCGAGCGGCTTCTTCAATTCCACGGCGACGATCGCCGTCTACAAGCCGTACCGACACGGAATGATGAGGGTGCTGCGGAGAGCCCTGCCGGAAAACCTGCGAGCAAAGGTCTACCATTCGACGTCCCGCATCGATTACGTCGGATCCAAAAATGGTAAGCCCAAGCAGTGTGCGGGACAGGGCTGTGCGCTTCTATGCTACTATGCTTCTTTGCTGAATCCGAATCAGGACTCATATTGGTGATATATCCATGTCCGGAGCCGGGTACAGATTCGCTGTGACTGAACTTGAAAATTGAACGGAACGGTTTTTATGAAAAAGTGGCCGATGCTCAATGCCATTTCCGAGAACAAAGCGGTCCAGTTAGATTCCAGGAGGTCACTTTCAAAGTGAGGATTTCAGATTAGCTGAAAGCCAACTCAAGTGCAACACTGGTCTAAAAGAGGCAATTTAGGAAATGGACGACGTTACGCAATGGGCGAACTGACCGTTCATGAAGTAGTCCGCTTTGTGCGAAGAATGCGGCCGGGAGTCTCGGTGCCATGAGTTTCTGTTGGTCTCAGACTGTTGTTGAACTTAAGCGATTTCCCTTAAGTCTGGCTCAGGCTACTTCGCGTAACGCAGGAGAAGTTGTGGTTATAGGCGTCACTAGGCAGGGCGCGGATTTTCCGATAATAACGCAGACGGTTTGGGAGTAGTACGGTTACTTCCCCTGTACAAACCTACAGGGAGGGGGGAGGCTGAAAATGCGATGAAAAATAGTGAAAAAATCGTTGGTCGGCGCCTAGCGGCGAGACGTAGCGTTGAGAAACACTTTCCTTGACCTCTCCCCTACCCCTGTAAGGACGGGTAGCGCTGCCTGTAGCCGCAGAGGTCTGGGAACGCCCTTAACTAGGGGCATCGACCTTAAAATGGGGTCTACCGCCCTCAGGGTGCAAAGCCGCCTAAGGGCGGTTTTGATTGAAAAAAGGCAATCCGTGACTTCAAGGCCATTTTTTAGCAAAGTCTTACAATTTTCTACATAAAATGCCGCTGGCTTCGCCTGCGGCTTGCCAAAAGACGATTTTATCGTAAGTCGCTAGGCCTTTCGGAGAATTTGGCTAAATTTTAATGGGGCGTACACGACATATTACGTGTTGAAGCATATGTATGAGTCTAGACCGTAGGTCCCAAAGTCCCAAAGACATCTGGGACGCCTGTGTAGCCGTTACGCATTTTCTGGATGCTCCCTAACTTTCGGGTAGACAGCATTAGAGTTTTTGTCTTGAAGTTCGTAACAAAGAAATTCGGTATTCAGGTAGTGACTAGGGATTCGAAAAACTGAGCACTTGTGAGCTCACGGTCAAATTCGTCGAGAGCCACTTCCTGTACAAGCTTGGTCACTTGCGGCATGGACGGCGTAAGCGATGCGCGCGAGCTGACAGTTCTTGAAGTAGTCCGCGTCGTGCGAAGGGTCGGCCCGGGATCGCAATACCGTGATTTACTTTTTTCACCTATTGGCGTTTACGTTGCTTTCATCGAAGCCGCTTTAAAATTGATACTTTCGAGAAGGAACGTGGGCGGAATTTTCCAAGTATCAAAGAAATTCAGGATGTTCTTAGCCAAGCAGCTTGCTAAGAACGACGACGAACGTCAGAGCTACCGGGTAGACATGGCAGAGCAAAGTAGGTTGTTGGATCGATTTGGCCCAAACTAAACTGACCGGGGACAATTTCCACGTGATTTTTTTTGGCTGAAATTAGACAAATTTGGCTAAAATGTTTAAAGAATGCCTTTGGCGGCATTCAAAAAGCCCAAGAGCACGATTGTTTCGATGACCCGTACTCAGGGCCGGGGACTTTCCAAAAAATAACCGAACCCGAATCCGAAGCAACGTTAAAAATCAAAACCGAATCCGTATCCGAATCCGAAGCAAAGCGACCGAATTTCCGAATCCGAATCCGAATTTTCGAAGCAAGTACCGTATTTTCTCTAATTTTCACCCCGGAGAAAAAAATTAATCGACTCTAGGGCGTGCATAAATTATAGTGGGAATAACTAAAGGGGAGGGACATAAGTTTTTAAAAAAATACAAGATTTTGGGGCCGAAGGCCCGAAATTTCGATGTGTTTCAGCCAAAGTCGGTCAAAAACCCATCAAAAACTGACCAAATTTGCTCATTTTCGACGATGTTTCGCACGTTTCTTTTATTTTTGTCTATTTTATGCACACACATACATTAAAAGAGGCCTTTTAATGACAGAAAACCCTCGGAAATACCCTAAAATGGACGGCGTAATTATACCCACGGGGGAATAATTGAATAATTACGGGGGGGGGGGGGCGGGGGAATAATAAAATAACTGGCCTCCATGAGAGGGATAATTAGAGGGAAAGAATTAGAGGGGGTGAAAATTGACGATTCATGATTCACGACGATGTTGCACTGTCTTGAAGGCGTTCATCATCCGCTAAAGTAGCTCGACGCCCATTCGAGCCTTGCCCCACTCGTCTTTTTGCGACTTTTTGACGATCATTACGTGTTGTACGAGTCCATTGCTTCCAAACTGGACTGCTACCCAAAAGATTCGGAAATTTGGTCCAATTTTTGGAAACCGAATCCGAATTCCGAGCAGGTACCGGTCCGGTACCTGCCCAGCCCTGCTTTCGGGCCCAGAACACGTGGAAGTCCTTCCAAATCATAAGAAAAAACTTGAAAGAATGACGATCGATATGAGATTTCAGTACGTGGCGCAAACTTAGTCCGATATTGGTTTAAAGGCGCGACGCACCTCACAGTCAGTGGACAACCGGCCAAATAAAAAGCGGCCTTTTTTTCTAAGCATTCGCCGGCTAAACTCAAACGTCCGACCTAATGTCCAGTCTGCCAGTAGGATTTCGGGAAAGTTAATCACTCGAATGACTGCTGAATGGATTACAGCCACAAAAGTTCTCGAGACTGTGTCGGTAATGTACGTTCTGCTTTTGGCCAGCCGCTAACGCCGTGAACTCGAAGAAGACATAGATATCGGGACGACTCTCTCTCGCTGTGATCGCTTTAAGCAGCCAAGAATCTCGTCTCCGTAGAACTCCAGATACGCCTTGCGAACAGTACCGCTAAAAGCGTGTATAAAAGCTCTTTTTCACGTTTCGCCAATCAATTTATGCCTAGGTATTGATTTCGGTATTGGTAATGTGTTTTCAAATGCAAGAGGGTAAGAAATTATCACGGTGTGCCGCGCTAAATGTCGATAAAAATAGAGCTGTGCCGGTAAGCCGTCCGCTCGTATCGTACGCCGTACTGGATTATTGACCCTTCCGTGCCACCTTCCATTTCAGTACGGTTGGCGCCGTAAGAGGATATCGGTGCTGACGCTTATTTCGTTCAAGTACTCATTTAGCCGGCATTACCTACCTGACCAGCAGGAGAAAGGGAGTGCTGCTAAGGGAATACAGATCGTCCAAGAATGGCATAACGTCTGGCGTGCGGAACAGTTCCGGATTGAAAAGATTGTACACGAAGCCGCACGGTTCTCCGTCTGTCGTCGGTAGATCGTAGCCAACAGGGTAGTCTTCGATTGAGGGAGGCATGCCTTCCGAGCAGTTGGCGTCTCCAAAGAGCCACTTTTTGCTGTCCAATAGAAGGAAGCGAAGCCATCGTGGAAGCCATACTTCCGTTCCCGGCTCAGCTCTATCTTCCGAATTGTAATAATATAAGTAATCGGTGGTCCGCACGAAGAGCACGAATGCGAGAACCACCTGTACCAGCAGCATGTAAATGGTGTAAGCTAAAACTCAGAAATCATGCTTTATCCCATCGGGCTGCCCGCAAAGTGGGTACTTGGAGGCGAGCGTAACATATTGCTCAACGCAAATTGCGTAACGAACAATTGCGGTAACTCCATATACATAAATCGCGGCCATGCCCCACCCTGGAAGGGGGGGGGGGACCAAGGCAAATAATAATTTTTTTTTGCCAAGCCATCCCAAAACATCGCTCTGGCGGCGCCCGCGGCGGCCTACATCACGCGAAAACCCCTCTAAAATTACGGATTTTGAGCATTAAGAAGGCCAAAACTGATATCGTCCGAAACTACCTAGGGGGTAAGGCATTTTTTCGGCGTCGACCGAAGGCCGATGCCTTCTAAATTTCGTAAAAAGGGCAATTTGAAAATGTGGGGGGGGGGGCTGGTTACGCCCCTGCTCACAATGTATTCCACTTGTGCTAAGACGCGACGTTCCCAATAAGACTTTCAAAAATCTTCGCTTCTTGGATGTTTGCCACGTTTGACATACGCGGAACTAGTTTTTTAAATTCTTAATGCCTTGACAGAGCTTTTGTTTGCTCTTCGATAGGACTTGCGTTATTCCCGTGTTACCGTATTTTCTCTAATAATTCCCCTCCCTCTATTAGACCTCCCCCTCTAATAGACCCCCTTCCCTAAATACACAGCTGATCTGGGGGTGTGCATGCTTCCAATCTAAGGCCGTTTCTGGATAGATAATGATAAAGCAAGCATTTTAAGCCAGAAAGCATGACATACGGTCAAGAAACAAACAAGTTATGACCAGCAGAAAATTTTAAAAATTCCGAAATGGGTCGATCGAAAATTAGTTCCCCCGGGGGAATTATTAGAGAAAATACGGTAGTTGTAACCACAGTTTCAGCGAACCGTCCAGTTCACTGAACTGAAGTGAACTGAACTGGAGGTCGAGTTCAGTTACGGTCAGTTCATTTGGGTCAGAACCAGTTCGGTGACCTGGACTGCGATGAACTGAACTGAACGTTAAATATTTGTCAAATTACTGAGCATTAGACACGTATATTTCCTGGAAATGCTGCCAGCGTAGCCTGCGGCGGGCTAATTCTGGGCTATTTTCAACAAAAGCAGCTCAGTTTCTGGTAAAGTCCAATGCTTTTCGCATAACTAGCTATGAATGTCCAGCAACTGGTCAAGTTCACCGGACTATTGTTGAATTGAACTGAACTGCCCAATTCATCGGGTTAAAATGAACTGAACTGAGCTCGACCTCCAGTTCAGTTCATTTGAACCAAAACCCGGTACATCGGAAACTGTGGTAGTAACAAACCGAATAGCCGAACATCCTGGCGGTGCTGTGTTTGCTGCTGTCTATTGATGGCAGCACTTCTGCGATACACCACGAACATGATCACCGTTGAGAGGTTGAGGGCGAAGCTTACAGCCGAAGTGAGCACGAGATTAATTGAACGGAACAGGTCTATCAACGCATCCTGGAAACATCATTGATCAGGATGATAAAGTTTAGAAAACAAAATGCTGACGCACTTTCCGATAAGAAATTCCGTTAACTATTTCTTTGCGAATAACCTTCAAAGGCAAGGGCAAAAGCGGTTAGCTTCTGTATGGGGGGGGGGGATTGTTACTGCCGTTTGGGAGAGGCAGTGTATTTTTAACAGGAAATTGAGTTTGTTTCGTAAATGCAGTTTTCAACCGTTTTTAGTGTAAACATGACTGCTCCCCTCATACGACAGTAGAAAATTTTGCCCCCCTCCCCCTATGGAAGTAAAAATCTCTCCCCATCCCCAAAATGCACCCCCCCTCCCCATCGGAAAGTAGTAACCCTAGCCCTGGCATAAGCAAAAAGTTATCGCACGACAAGTGCACTTGACATACAGCTGTCGCGGCCCCAGTGATGGCTGTTGATGACCGCGGGTTGCTTCTTTTCTCCATTATCGCGCGATAAACCGGCGCAAAAGCGGTGAACGCAGTTGCCGTTAAGCACATTGCCACCAGCACTACGATCACAGTTCCTCGCGACCACATGCTGGAATGACGAAAGGGAAACGCAAAAGCCGTAAGGCGATTGATGGAGATCACCGCGTGGCACAGAGGCTGGTAGTTGCGGCACACCCAGGTTGGATAATATAGAGCGTTTCCCACGGTTGCGTAAAAAAGTATGAGGTAGTCGTCGATTGTTGATGAGCTCAGTTCTAGGAGAGCATCGCTAAGCTGCTTCTAAAACGAGGACTGCTTCTGAGAGGAAGAGAAAAGAGACACGAAGACAGACAAAGAGAGAACCGGTGAAGTAAAAAATTTATCCTCACAATAGGGTCCCCCCCCCCTTATCTTCTCGGCGACTTTCGACCGTCGATAGGGAGGTACGCCGCCCTCCCCCCACTTAATACGGCCCTGACAAGTACGGCAAGGAGTAAGGTACAGACCGTAAAACGATACCGGCACGGCATTAGTACGAGTCATGCCTATGCTAGTGCCGGAAAACTGGATTCGTACCTTACGCCGTACTGGACTGACCTATCGTGCTGCGTACTTGTCCTAACTTCCCCGTACTGTATTCACACGGTGCGGAGTATGATACGGGCCGGTACGGCCACCGAGCTTTACTTTATAGTTCTCCTCACCCATCAGAGAGCGGAGGTTATGTTTATCCCTGGATTGGATGTGAGTCGTTAAGTTTCAGTTTGGAAAATATGGCCCCGCCGCTGACTCATAATACTTACCAAAAGTACCCCAAGGCATTCTGCAACCGTGACGCTGACGAAAAGTGTGTAGAAAGCCTGGCGAAACGATTTTTCTTTCCGTCCATGAATCACAATAAACAGGGCCATAGAGAGTTGAATGAGCACAAGAACGTAGAAAAGAACGAGGGACAGCATTGGAAATTACGGTTGGGTAGTTCACTTTAGTGCCTACTTCCTACTGGCTACTTATACGTTCGTTCTTTGAGTTGACATTAATCGCGCGCAAGTGCTTAGGCAATTGCATTAGCCTTTTCAGTGTTTCACGGCTACGACGGAGTAAAAAGACGTAGGCCTAAATGGTTTTACGCTGCGACCTTATCAACGAGATCTAGACCGGCTAAGTGTCACCGTCATCGTTTAACCACAATCATGGTCACGGTCAATTGTTTACTGGTGTTGAATATGTGCCCTACTTTCATGCACGCCTTCCGGGTACCTCCTTTGGGGGCCGCTTCCGGGTACCTCTTCAATTTCCCCTATATCACTTCGCCAACGCTTTTATGGCTTTTATAGCCGGCGTCTCCGGCCAACCCCTCCCACGAGCCCCGCTAAACAACAAAGTTAATGAGTCCCTGAGAGAGAGACTTGGGCGTGTCGATCCAAGGAGGTGTTGTTCATCGCTGTG
The DNA here is from genome assembly GCA_020875895.1 of Aphelenchus avenae. Classification (NCBI taxonomy): domain Eukaryota; kingdom Metazoa; phylum Nematoda; class Chromadorea; order Rhabditida; family Aphelenchidae; genus Aphelenchus; species Aphelenchus avenae. Next base: position 138,231 of record JNEY01000135.1, on the reverse strand, counting down.
GCACCATCTTTGGCGTCGCAGGCCCAAACACGGAGGAAAAATCTCCGACAATCGCCATGGATTTACTGGCCAAATGGACACCAAATCAACACCGGTACATGACGTAGGTACGGGCTTGTCTCGGAATGGAAACTTGCGTCGTGCCGAGACTTTAGGCGAAAGTTCGACAAAAACCCGCGAAAATTGTAGCTGCAGGCATTACTTCTTGATGCGTACAATACGTAATTTGTCAGCACACGCGCCAAAACTGTTTAATCGAATGCAACATCGGTTTACTTCAGCCGATAAATTGCGGGGCGTATTTCTCCAGCGCCGCCAGCGCGTCCTTCAACGCCAGCTTTGCTCTCAGGAGGAACTTCTCGCGCCACGCTTCGTAGACGCCAGCAGAGAATTCACCTTTCTGGTTGTCCAAGAAAAACATGTAGCACGTCGCCATCAAGGTCTGGTTGATTCCCGCCAAGGCATGAGCCTCGCGCACCTAAAGGCACGCCAATGGACGCTAATTGCATAAATGGACAGCAGCTACGTATAAAGAACGGCACCCGGAACCCGTACCGTCCTCCGTACCGTACTGACCCCACCCGTATCGTACTCCGTATCGTATGGTACGGTAAGGCAGTACTGACCCCAATGCGGTACGGTTCTAGTACGGGCCGTACTAGCGCTAAATACCAAGAAAACTGGAGCCGTACCGTACCCTGTACTGTCCGACCCCACCCGTACCGATACGGCACGGCAATACGGTACGGTAAGGCCGTAGCACCTGTACGGTTGTAACCCGTAGTTGTGCGTCGATCTCCAGCTTTCTTGAATCCATTGACCCATGGGAATTTCGATAACAACGATATGCTCACGCTTAGACCCTGATCGTCGAAGATGGCGACGATACGTCCATTTTTTCAATAAAAATTTCGCATATTTCATTCTTTTACCCCGCCACAGACAAGACGATGCAAAGGCTTGCACTCTCTCTTTTTTTCCTGGAGGTAGGAGTTAGAGATCGGCGCCCGTACCAAGGTACGGGCCAACGGTAACGCCCATTTCGTGAACCCACTTCGTGAAAGTGGATTTTTGTCCCACTTCGTGAAAAAATGTCCCACTACGTGAAAGTGGATTTTTGTCCCACTTCGTGAAAAAATGTCCCACTTCGTGAAAAAATAAAATTTTGCTTCTTTTTTGGCGCAAAAAGGGCTTAGGACTAGCCCTCCCCGGCTTAGGACTAGCCCTCCCCGGCTTAGGACTAGCCAGCCCCGGCTTAGGACTAGACTATCCCGGCTTAGGACTAGTCTACCCAGACGCGGCGCGCTAGCGCCGGCAAAAGCTTAGGCTTAGATTGTTCAGATTTGGCTTAGGCTTAGTTTTAACCACGAGAAGCATCCATCACAGCCTATGAAAAATTTAAAATTTTCACGAAGCGGGCAGTTTTTTTAACGAAGTGGGACAAAAATCAGCTTTCACGAAGTGGGTTCTCGAAACGGGGGGGGGGCTGCCGGGCCAAACCCGTACCCGTACCCCCATTATACGGCACTGCAACGCGGCACGGGAGGGTCCACCACGGGTACGGGTACGGCACAGGTGCCAAAAACAAGCCGTGTTTTGCCAAGCCGTGCCAACCCGAGCCGTGTGTTATGCCGTGTTAGTGTACACGGCTCTTTAAACTGGGGCCACCACGGCACGACTACATGGCACGGGACGGGGCACCACGGGTACGGGTACGGCACGGGGTACCAGCGCCGATCTCAAGTAGGAGTGCGATAATTCCTTCCAGCGTGCGCAGTCGGAAATGATCGGGGACGGAGAGGTCCGGCTGAGGGAAATGTCCCGGAGAAAAGGTTTCCAAAATGTTGCCTGAAACTCTAGGGGCTTTATCACTCGATGCGCCAACGGGCCGTGGACCGTCGTGGTTGCCTTATTTGCTTACCGCTTCAACAGTAAAGCTCAGTGTTTCCCCCTCCTTAGCCATTTCGTCTTGTAGCAACCTGTGGTAGTCCTCAACGACGGTTTCTTCCGCCTCTCGTCTAATCTCTGGATCGCAGAACATGTAGAGGATTCGCGCCACGTCGAACATGGGGTTTCCTGGAACAAAAGAGTAAAACGTTTCAAATGATCAGCAAGGGTACCTAGGAACGATAGCTGCCAATCTATGAAAGCGGTGATTCCATTGCCTGTAGTTCCATCCGGTCTTTTCTCGAAGAACGTGTTGTGCGGGCCCGTATCGCCGTGGAGGAACAGAAGGGGTAGGCCTAAATAACCGAGGAAAAGTACACGGTACGTAATTAAAAAGAAGTCCTATAAGCTGGGCCTCACATTACGGATCGCATGAGCCGGGGGTTAGAACTGGCTAAACCACATGATAAGCCTGAGAAAGCCATGACTCTGGCACCGACCAAGCAAACTAAGCTTGGCTGGAGCTTTTTAGCTGGCCTAATTTTTGTTCCAAGTGACCATGGAAAAAAACGTATCCCAAATTTCGCTTCATCCTCAGGCCCTCGTAGAACAGACAACTTCAGTTCCCAGAGTTAGGATGATCGGTGAATGAATGATATGCCCGGTGCCCGCTAGACGCGGACGCGGGTACTAGAGGAGAGAGTACGAGCGAGACTGAAGATGGGCAATACCGTACCGTAGCGATACCGTTCTGACACACCACTCGTATTGTACTCCGTGCCGTACGGTACGGTATTACGGGCCGTAACGGTACGATACGCTACTAGTTCCGGCCGTACGAGCAAAAAAAATATCAAGAAAATAGGGGCCGTACCGTACTCTGTACTGGATCAGCCCATCCGTACCGATATTACGGCTGTACGGTACGGTACGGAAGTACCACCAGTACGGTTACCGACCTTTAGGCTAGACACTATATGTTAATGAATGCTCTGACTGCACTGCACGCGTTAGTTGAATAGCTCCTTGTACTGACGTGATCCCAGTCTCATGCAGGTCCCCGAGGGCGTGCGGCCCGCCAGGACTGTTCCCTCACACGACCTCAGCAACGGGTGGCCTACCCAGCTGTTTCGGCCGATCAATCAGTGCATACTGCGCAAATTCTGTGGAGATGCACGGACGGTACTTGTCGACCAACGCCTTCATTTCTCCTAAGAACATCGTCAGTGTTTTGCTTCATCACTTCGCTACAGTACCTTCTTGGAACTCTGGAATGCCCGCAATGATGTCGAGTAGCATGTTCCGATTCTTCCCGGGTACGTCATCGATCCAAAAGCGTCTCTCGTGCGGAATCGCGGTCCATTTTGCCCATTCCGTCTCGCCCAAACAGAGCTGATACTTGTGAAAAGCGGCGATGTGACGCAAGGCGTTCTTCACCTAAAACGACGGATTATTTGAAGCCAAGCCGAGCTTAAATCTGGTCTTGAAACCGATGCGTCCTGCTTAAGGTTTTCAGAAAAAGTTTGCTACCACGTGCTCCGGTAGCCGAGAATTTCATGAATTCGGTGGACTTTGGCAACGCGTAAAGGCAAGCAACTTCACTCTACAAAGTGAAATTTCGTGAAGCAGTGAATAATTCAAGTAAAGTAAACCTAATGTCAAGTACACTTCAGCTCGCTTCGCTTCATTTCACTTTTTCCACTTTAGATTGCGCTTCGCCGAAACATTGCTGTTTACCTGTTGAAGCGTCAGCGTGCATATGAACCCAGGTGTCGTGCCGTGTACGGACAGGTCCTCCATTAGAATGACACCGACTGCATCTCGACTGGCCTCTCGGGTGTACCACACTTTCGGTAGCGGCAAAATGTCGAGGCCTCGGAACCGCTCGAACACTTTGCATTCGACGTTGTGGAGGGCGAAAACGTCTTGCCATTCAGCTACGTCCTGCAAGCGTTCCGGTGTCAAATGGCCCGCTATTCGCCGTTCCGTTTCCGTTCTTGTCCATAAAGATCGGCCCTTGTACGCATGGGGCCGTACCGTACGTACACCGTAATGTACAATACTCTGGGTTCAGTCCAGCACGGAGCACGGAACGGTTGAGTCGTCCAGTACTGAGTATAGGACGGCGGGTACAGTCCGGTACGGAGTACGGTCCGGTATGGCTCTGGTTTTCTCGTCATGTAGACTAATTTGGCCTGTACCACGGCCGTGCCGTAACGTATTACACCGTACTCTGTACCGCAGGGTACGGAGCACGGTACGGCTACCGGATACTTGCTCAGCACTAACGGGATTTCTCTCGCCGGAAACGGAGAGGGTAACCGAAATCCGTCCGGCGGCCTGAGAACGTATATATCGGAACAGATGCCCCGTCGAGCAAATCCTCACGTAAGCCTCACCGTGTTTGCATCCGCCTTCGACAGTGAGTCTATCGTTTTCTGCAGGGTTTCTGCTGTCGGCACCTTTGCCATAACAACAAATGTGTCCTTCGGTGCGTTTGCAAACGTAACGATAACCTTGAAGACCTTGGAAACGAAACCCTTGCCCTCGCTGATGTCTTTCGCGTCGATCTGCAAGTGTATTAAAGGAAGGGGCACAATTTATTTCATAAAATAGGAGTCGCAACGGCGACAGTTGTTAGCTCCGATAAGTCGAAAAATTCGAAAAATTTGCAAAAATTAGAAAAATGAAATTAAAAAAATCAGTAATTTTTGGTTACGGAAAAAAATTAATTTAAGACTAAAATAAAACCGAACGCCTCCAACGTACCTCGCAGACATTGCCAGTTCCGAGCGCGTGTCGAAAATCCGGGCAGTGCTGCCACAGTGTGTCCAGAAGCCAGGAGGCGGACAGGCCGCTGTCGGCAAGACGCAAGTGACGTTCCAACTCCCTGAGCTGACTCCGAGGGAACAGCGACGGAGTCTTAACCGAGCCGGACATGAAGACGAGAACCGGGAATTGTCTGCTAAGATGAACCTCAATAAAAACGAATATTTTTCGGTTTAGGACGTCAAATTTGCCCGTTGGGTTAAAAATTGAAGCGAAGTTGAATTCGACTTCGCTTTACTCACGCAAAAACCTCCACAGAATCAATGGCCACGTCGGAACGAACAAAGTGAGATTCGAAGTGCATATGGCGCACAAACTTCATCCGTATTTCGCTCGGAGAGTGGGCGCTCCCCTCGCTGTAGTCAGTCGAAAACCGGTCGGAGGAGTTCGTTTTCCTGACGCTGCAAAGTTAAATTCGCGAGGGCCCACTTCCGCGTTATTTTGGTCGGACACTCATGCCTTTCCCTTGTTTCCAAACTATCATTTACTCGAAAAATTACTGGAATATTAACTATATTATTGTTAACGGTCCGGGGCTGGGGAAAACTTTTTGAAAACATATAATATCGCGAATTGAGCGAGTTTCCCTACCGTTGGTGCATGCCTGAATAAGTCGGGCCTGAGTTTGCCTGAATGAATCATGGTTTGCTAATAGCGGATCATTGTTCTGTTGCGAAAAGGTACTCGTTATTCACGCCATGTTTTCGTGGGTGCGATTGCACTTGTTATCAGTGTTATGACGAGTTGCGGGGCTATTGATGACGAAAAATGAGGGAAACACGTTGTGAAACACGGATCATAGAGCAATAGGGCTTACGGGAAATTCCGCAACGTGCAAAGTAGTGTTCGGCATTTGGTACCCGAGCGGGATAATCGGATTTTCCCAGATCCAGGAAAACCCGAGAAAACCAAAGGCCCGGCAGGGAAATTTCCATGATTTTGAACCGGGAAATCCGCGGGAAACAACATAAATCGCTGCAACCGACGCTTCATTCACGATGATAACCGTCACGCTGAAGTGCGGAAGAAAATGCGTTACGATGACAAAAACGCATACGTCCCGGCTCCAAAAAAACCTACGACCTGCCAACAACGCGCCAAGTGCTACAACTTTAATCCATAGGACGAACCTGCCAGAACCTACAATAACGAGAAGTAGACATCGGCCATCGGGCGGTAATCCGGGCAAGGAAAATTACCGGGCAAGATTTTCCCGGATCAGGGAAATCCATGGGAAATCGTAGGTCTGGCCGGGAACCGGCAGGGAATTTTCCCGGTACCGCCCGTTCCCGACAGGGAATTCCCGCCCGATGCCGAACACTATTGCAAAGTCAAGAGTGCAAAACAGGATAGGGATAGCAATTTTAGGCAGTTTCGCTAGATGTTTTGTAATGGTGGGGTACCCTCAGCACTGGTAGGTCCCTAAGTTGTGTTTTTATCTCTTGTATGAACACGTTCCAAATTATTTCCCCACGTGGAAACGTGTTATAATTTATTCGTCGAATCAACAACAGCAACGCTAATTTGGTTCTGCACCGAGAGTTCACCGTGGCTACTGCCAAAGCTCTTCTTGCGCATGTCGTTGACGATCTCGTGCGACTCCTTGCCTCGCGTCTCAGGCATGTACAGGTAGATGTACATCAGGCATAGGGCCGAAGGAACGACGTATACGGCAAGGAGCACGTAAGCGCCGACGATCTAAACACGCTACCACTAGTGGTGCTAGGAAAAACACATGTTTCCCCTTATAGTGAACCCCTCCGCAAAAACAGTGAGCCTCTTGCGTCGATAAAAAAAGTATCGAATTTTGCTTCAACAGAATATTTTTAGGCAAAAATATAATAAATGTTTATTTCGATTTCTCCCAAAAAAGAAAATAAAATTTGAAGCTCAAATTTTAGGCACAATTGGCAATTCTAGCTCACCCTAATTGTTCTGGGCCTTCTGAAAATTTGTGTAGGCCGGCCTCTTAACCGGGAAACGAGATAATCGTAATGTCAAGGCCTATTCAAGCGACAGCCACTTACATCGTACAGCGCGATCGTGATGAAGTTCGCCGTTACGACAAGCACGTTCTCCAGGGAGTAGACGATCGAGAAGACGGTCGACCGATGCCGCTGTGAGGCCATCTCGGGCGCCAGGAACCACATGATGGGGCCCAGGATCATCCTGTAAAGACATGACTAGACATTGCATTCATAAACCCTTAGAATGTATGCTAAAGGCTTAGACATAAGCAGGCCAGCCAAAAGGTAATTGCGCTTACCAGCGTAACCACATGTGTTCTTAGGATCTCCAGCGAAACCACCCCCTAATTTGGACCCCAGAATTAGGGAGGGGGGGGGG
>JNEY01000135.1:90161-102024 GCA_020875895.1 Aphelenchus avenae | reverse complement strand
GCCGAAAAAATAGGTAAGGGTCCCCCCTTACCATCCGCCCCCCCCCTCCCGAGGGGTTCTAGCTACGCCCTTGGGACCAAGCGCGCAATCATGCGCGCGGTCAAAACGTAGTAAGGTTACCATATGGACCTAGTCCGTTGACAAATTCATACTTGTGCTTATCGACTTTTTCGTTGCATTTCCAAATTTAACGTGCAGTTGTTTAACATGCCTCGGGCGACACAGAGTCTTTCGATGCCTGACATGCCTAGAGGAAATAGCAGTTTAGTCCGCTGTAGTCGATATCCAAAGCCCTGTTTCACATTAGAGGAGGCGGTTCGCGTAATCAGCACTGGAATCTCGCTCAGTTTGTATAATCGTCGTCGACGATGCCTATGACGAAGCTTTCAAAAGTCGCGACGGGACAGGGAGGTGAAATAGGGGACACTTATACAGGAGCTACGTGAAATTCTGTATGGCCACTGGCACGAAAATTTCCAGGTACAGGAAGGTAGCTTGTATTGAATGACACCGCTACTACGTCAGCGCTCCAGCGCACTTTTGAACTCAACGGTCCGGTCACGCACGCCGAGTGCGTGAAATGATCCGATTTGACAGTCACCAGCCGCCACGAGGCAGGCGGTCCGCTGATTTCGGAAGTAAAGTTATGAAAAACATTGGTGCACGCCAATCGAAAGGAACTTGTTCCGAGGAACGGACTACGCTCGCCGACAGAAACTCCACCTGATTCCGTCAGGCGGAATACAAAAGGCGCTAGATGGACATAAACGATCGTCCGTCCGCCAGTCTGTCTCCGACCGACTCTATCGGCCTGCACTTCTTGCTGTACCTTGGGCCATACCTTCCTGAGCTGAACTATGGCACCTCCACTGAACACCGCGACTGCCCCATCTGCTTCGCAAACCCTGAAGAACCAACGACTTTCGAACACGTCTTTCACCGTTGGCTGGTTGCTCGAGACGCTGGAGGAACGCGATGAAGCTTACAAGAAGGTGTCGAAGGGACGCGACGTGGAGAGTGTAAGCATTCTAGGAAAAGTACGGGACATATTTGTCAACCGCTTCACAAGATCTTGCAATCGGCCGGTACCGGTTCTACCAGGACCATTCCCAAACTAACAAGTTCTACCCCAGGGCTGGGCGGAATTTTTTCAGTGACCGAGACCAAAATCACCGGGATATCGAGACCAGCACAGCCCTGTTCTGCCTCTCGTACAACCATTAAGTGTTTTTTTAAGTTCCAAACCGCATAAGGAAAATAGAAGCTTGACCAGTATCGTCAACGTACAAAACATTTTCGAACACGCTCAACCATGTGCCACAGACCGTGCAGCAAGGCATTGACTGTTTAAAGCGTAAGGGAAGTGTTGGGAAAGTCTGCGAGGAAACGTATTTCGTTGTGACTTCACACGCTTTTTTGTCTTGACTTCACACGAAGCACGTTTAGGTGTCCTCTGTCGACATCAGCGGCGGCAAAGGCTTCGTCTCGTGCGTCTACAAATGCGTCATTCATTTCAAAGGCGTCGTTGACATTTACAACGTCATTATGAAAGTGCCTGGCGTGGAATCTTTCAACAAGCTGTCCGATGACATTCATGAAAAAGGTGCAGACAGCAAGTCGGACGAGGTAATTCTTTTTTGAAGAGAGGCGTACGTTCGTCCTAGTCCTCGCTTGTTTACCGTTCATAAGTAACCCCTTCCGCGCGCCCCATTCTGTTCCGTTCTGAACTATTCTGCTACAAATCGGCGAAAAATGTTTTATTTGGTTGTGCCGCCAATGCAATATGAGCCTTGTGGAACGACCCTTTTTATGTAGAGATGGGCAAGCGGACCTGTACAGTACGGCGTACCGTACTGACCCCACCCGTACCGTACTCCGTACCTTGTAGCACGGTACGGCAGTACAGTCCGTCATACGGTGCAGCATAGCACTGGTACGGGCCGTACTAATGCTAAATATCGCTAAATATCGAGAAAACTGGAGCTGACCCTAAGCCGTATTGTCCTGACCCGCCCGTACCGTACTCCGTACCGATAGTACGACAGTACTGTGCGTCCGTACCACCTTGACGGATCGATAGAACCTTTAGTTGTATGGATGCGTTTCTTTCTCCATTCTGTTATGCCAACCGCTCATCTCAGCAAGGCTAGAATCGTATGAGTATTGTTTTGCAGAACATGGAGCACTTCAACGAGATCGTTCCTCGCTTCCACAAATCCGAATGCACGTTCTACGAGAAAGTCGCACCACTGGTACCGGAGATGCCCCTTGCGAAGGTCTTCTACACACGCGAGTGGGCGCCCGGCAAGGAAGAAGGCGTTATTCTCATGGAGGACCTGAGCGAGAAAGCGACGACGATGTGCCTTCACCAGACGTTCAATCTAACTCAGGTAAGAGTAGAGACCAGGGACGAGTGCTCCTCAGGGCCAATAAATCGAATCCGATTCCAAAACTTGAAAACAGTTTCGGAATGGTTTCCCAAACTGATTGATAATCTGCACCTCTTAGGATTCCGATTCTAGCGTTCAAAGTTGATTGTAATTTATATGTGAATCGGTGAAATAGGTTATTCTAGCGGATTCGATACCACAAATCCTACGTTAGAGGTTGAATACGCTCCCGCCTAGACCTGACAGACCTAAGGTTCTTTGAAAACTCGACCCGAACCCACCTCCAAAGGAAAAAAAAACAGACGCTAATCCGAATCCGAATCTCCTGCACTAAGCGATTGTTATTCATTCGACTTGTAGGTCCATAACATCGCCACTCACTTGGCGCAGTTCCACAAGACGCTGCTGACCACTCCGGAAGAACAGTGGCGCAACTTGTACAATTTCGAGCGGAAAAACGAGTTCCTCACGAATTTCATCACCGACTCGATCCCGAAATTCCGCGAAATCACCGGAGGTAAAGCATCTGTATTGCTACATTACTGGGTAGGAAATGGGGGAAATTCTAGGTAACCCATCTGTAGCCTTTAACCGCGTCTGTTAATTCAATGAAACGAACTTAACGGAACTGAACAAGACTCATTGAAGTTCAGTTCAATGCCCAAAAAAGGACGGGAGGCGGGAACAGGCAATGCACAGTGCAGGTCCCGCGAGGGCAAAAATGCGCTGCCCTGCATGCTACGCACGTGATGTAAACGCACAGATTTAGCTCACCCAAAGTGAACAATAAGATGCTGTCAAATCAACCCGATAGAGCAGTCAACATAGAACCTTGCACGTTTTAGGTCGCCTGGACGACCTACTCCATCGGATCATGCCGTTCGTAGAGAACGTTCACTTTCTCGACTACTGCGACAACCACGCCCATCGCAAGCTTGGTAGCGTCTTGCGTAACTCATTGATTTGCTAGCGCTGTTATCATCGTTGACGCGTCTAATTTCTAACATCGACAAGATAATTACGCTTTTAAGGCACTCCATCCCTGCTTATCGCTGGCGATATGTGGACCAACAACATCATGTGGAAGTTGAACGAGGAGGGCGGAGTTAGCAACGACGTTCAGGCGCTGATTGACTGGCAGATCGTACGCGAGGGTACGCTTTTTATACCATTTAACAGTCAATTTTTAAGAGTATAGTTTTCTGTTCTAGCGTTTTCTTTGCTAGCCGCGCAAAATTTGTTTTGTAGCTTTTAAGGGGTAATGTTTTTTAAAGCAAATTGCGATTTTTTTGGCACGCAAAAGTAAGTTTCCTACGATAAAATTCAGTTTGATATAACGCACTCCATTGCAGTTTTTTATGCCTTTAATAACGTTGCTTTAGGCAATCCCATGATAGACATGGCTCGCGTGTTGACGATATGCTGTGACGCGGAAGTACGTCGTGAAGCAGAGCACACAGCGCTTGAGCTCTACTACCGTGTGCTGAAGGACGGGCTCGAGAAAGAGGGGAGGGGATTGGAGTACGGCTTGGAAGCGGTAAGTCCAAGTGCCTTATTGAACCCGCTCACCAGACCATATTTGACCCAAAAGGTCGAGTCGAACCAGCCCATTTTCCATCCATTTGAGTTTCTTACGGCCTCCGTTAAAACTTGAGCTAACGCAAAAATACGGCTTTCTGAACATCACTAAGTAGGGTGATTACGGCTCCACGGAACTGGGAAAGTACGCCGATCTAAGCCGAACCATTTTAGTTGAAGGAATCGTTCAAGTACGCCTTCCTACACCAAGCGATCCACTGGCTCTTCATGGTTCAGCTCTATTCGTCGATTAAGAAGCCGGAAGAAGACGCCCACGTGTGGGACGCGCGGTAAGGGCTCGCTTATGAAAGGCTCAAATGTTCACTTTTTTATTTATACATATTTATTTAAATAATTTTTCAATATTATTTAAAGAATAAATCAAATATTTTAAACAAATAAAATAAATTAATATGCTTAAATAAGTAAAACAAGATAAGTAATCGTCAAATAAAGGAACAGCATTCGTTTAGCATCGAAAAGACGGTTCTTCGTGCTCGATTTGCTCTAATCGACGCGCTCGACATACTGGAGAAGGAGAAGCCAGAATGGCTGGATGCAAAATACAATCCTCTCAAAGTTGTCTGAAGCTCTCAGCTTAATCAAGAGATTGTCGTGACACTTTCTCTGTGCAAAAAGACTAAATAAAGCTTTACCTTGACAGCAACCCTGGGAGGGGGGCCGGGGACCGGGCGCACTTTCAGATCCTGCTGGGGGCCGGGGCGGGGCCGGGGCCCGATCCTGCCCTGACATCGAGAAAAAAACGATCGTTTTTGGCTCAAAATAGCCAGAAATTGACCAAAATCCGCCAAAAACAGGCCACATTGTAAATGTTCGGCCCAAAAAGCATAAGTTCTCATGAACTATTTTAGTCCCTATTCACAATTTATACCTTATTCAGGCCGAGAAACTTGGGGGCCCAGGGGGCCGGGGCCCAGAATCGACAATCCACTGGGGCCGTGGGGGCCCGGGGGCCGGAGGCCCGGGGCCGGGGCCCGGATGTTGGGCCCCCTCCCAGGGTTGCTTGACCACGTTCATTTTTTGATCTCATGTCCGACCGCCAATTGTGGAACCATATCAGTTCCGATCCGATTCCAAAGTTTAGAACCGAATAGACACTCCAAAAATGACCGATACCTTGTGTCGATTTCAATTCTCTGGCCCCGGCTCTGCTCGGAATGCGTCCGAGAAAAAACCGTCGGTAGGGATCGGCGAGTCGGTCATTTGGACCGATTCCCGTGTTCGATTCCAGCAATGGCGAAATATCCAGTGCCGACTCGATTTCCGTCTGCAAGTTTCTTCCTTACAGTATTTTCTCTAATTTATCCACCCCCTCTGATTGCCATTCCCTTCTAATTATTCCCCTTCTCCAAAATTTTTCGTGGGTGAGTGTGGTCAATGAAATAAGCGAATTTCGTATTCGCATGACTCGCAGAATGAATTACAGAAAACCGTGTTTTCCCAAGTGGGGCACTTCTACGACCGTCTCAAACTCGTGCACTGGTTGTGGCGCCTTATGGGGGGGAGGCAAGAATATTACCGGGGGGGAGATTATGGGGGGCATGGTGTTTGCCCCCCTCATAACAACCCAAGAATCATGCTTTTCTAAGGTAAAAAATTGGTGCCTCCCATAATTTTTTTGCCCCCACCCATAATATTTTTGTCCCCCCATAATTTCCTTCCCCCCATCGAAACATTAATATAAGAGGAGGATTAAGATAGATTATAGGAAATGCGATATGTCTTTGCCCGCACGCTCAAAGCTGGGTTAACCTACGCCTATCAAGTGGATTTACTGGCTCCTATCATGCATAATCTCGAAAATCTGTTTATTACCCCGCGACGCCCTCGGTCTATCACCGTGCACGCGGGAATTCTCGGTACGGGCGCCTCCGGTTTTGTCCGCTAGCAAGCTGTTTCGCGCGTGAAGGTCATACGTCAAGTGGAGACCAGGCGGTTGACCGGATGCGTCCACACGCCTCAGATTTGCGAGATGGACACGCGTTATTAGTCGCTAAGTTGTTTGTCGCCATTACCGCTGCTTGCGAAAGTATTCGTGCCCGGACATTCAAAATCAAAATAGGACACGGGAGCTCAACGGGACAACCCTGTTTCTTCGAACAATCCCCCCCCCCCTCCAGCGGCCGGACATCCCAGGGGCGTAGGCCTATAATCTAAGGTCATATTTTGGTAGATATCGATACCTTCTTTTTGTCGGCGTACAAATACGCCGGCGTATAAATACGGGCTTAAGCTCAAGCTTAGGCATTTACTCGACTGTAGAATTAGTTGTATGCTTAGGCTTATGATAACTTTTGGGTTTACAATATTCCCTCCAATTAGCCTCCACCTCTGAACAGATGATTTTCAGCAATGGTCATAGTCCTCGCCACGAGACTGTACGTTGTAGCGCTCTTCGTCGCGGCGCATGCCCATGAATTGCCCCTAGTGAACTTCGATGTGACCTCTGGGTACGATCATTCCGGTAGAACCTCGTTGGACAAGAAACATAACTGGGCGACAAGTGAGTTCTTTTCCAGTATGCTTTTGCATTTCTAAGTCAAAATTCATCTAAGTACCTATTAGCTGCCGGGACCTCAAAAAGCATGCAAAAAAGTGGGGAAATTGGACAATTTTTAATGGTTTATTGGGACTTAAAGGCGAACGTGCGTAAACAATGAAGCTTTTTTAACTGAAGTTTTACGTATTATACTACTCTTTTAGATCAAGGTTATCGAGACTTTTACAGCGAAAGGGACCCGCTTGACTTGAGGATATTTTCGGGCAACCCATTCAATTTTAGCATAGGATACAACCAAAATTCTGCCGAACACGAGATCAGGCGGACACATAGATTTTTTGACAGCAACATGTAACAGTGGCGAGCTAAAGGTGGTGTTTAAGTCTGTTTGGTTAAAGGATTCGCTGCAAGCAGGCGCGTAGCGACCAAAAATTTCGGGGTGGAGCAGGGGTATGGGGGGACCTCTTACCTAATTTCCCGAAAAAATGCCTTGCCCCCCCCCCCTTTGGTACATTTCCGGGGTTGTCCGATGAAAATGAAGATTTGTCACTGTCTTGGGGCTACGCGATGTTCTAACGGGTATTTAAGAGCATCCGCTAGAGCGCATTTTAAGGCTCATTTGGCAAAATTCATTTGAAATTTTCGACGCGTTTATGGGTTTGCAAGGCGGTTCGAAGGCTTTTAACCTAGAAAAGCCCGCCGGAGGCGAAGGCAACGCTTTTAGACGGACAAAACGACAGGATTGCGCTAAAACTACTCTTCTTTCTCTAATTATCTTCTGAAACTTGTGAAAAATTGCCTTGGTTCCCCCTTACCCCTCGGTACGCCCCTGCTTGTAAGTGCAGGCTACGAGGTCGCGCTAGTTCGTGCCAGGTAAGAAAGACTTTGATAGCTTAAATCTTGGCAGGTAGGTCGATTCGATGAGTAGGGGGTACGGTTAAAGAGCCAGACGCTGCGGACTTGTCGTTACCTTAGCTGATCGACGATACTGCCAAGGACAATGTAGACGACGAACTTTCGATGACTTGAAGGGCTCTATGTGTTGTCCGCTTCCGCCTTACATATTTAAACCCTACCGGTTGCTTGCTGGTCATGGTGTTTTCATCAGAGAAAGGACGTGGATGACACACATAGAACCAGCCAAAGTTGCAAACAATCAGTCTCTCAATAGTACATCGAACGTTGTTCGTAAAACCTGGTAGTACCGCCAGGACATAATCCGCTGTTTTCGTTGCTGCTAGCCTTAAAGGCTCGTACTGGAAAACAACTACTTCCGGCGTAAGGGCACAAGGCATTATCATAATGTATTCACATATACTGTTGCACTCTTATGGCGAGACGGAAGTACGGCGGTGACAAGATATTCTTGAAACTCGCATCGAAGATGGTCGGATTTTGGCGGAAATTTAACGAATTTTACGGCCTTGCCCTGAGTTTTCTGTTTTCTTTTTTTCTGTTTCAAGTTTTCTGCCTAGCGCGGAACTGTTCAATACCGGGTCCAAAATTTCGCGGTGTGTTGTAATCGGACACCAGAGCTCAATGGGGTTAGGGACCGTTCTTAAAATGTGGGAGCTTTGCAAACACTTCTTTGAACCACCCGCTACCACTTGTGAACAGTTGTAAGCATTACCATTCCATGCAACGCTTTATCTCTCCAACTGTATCGAGTAGCTAAATTCTCGGGAAGCGTATGCGCCTCCGGCTGATCAAACATGTTTTGCTTGTTTAACGCATGCAATCATAATTTTTTTCGGGCCATAAGTTTTTTCTCGGAATATCCGATCAAACTAAAACTTTGGGGTTTTACACAACATTTATAGGCTATCGAGTGATACCAAAAACGACCTTGAAGCTAGTTAATGATAGAAATGGGTTCAGTTGGAATTGTAAACGGAATAGAATAACTGCCGTTTCCTAGGAATCCGAATTGGCTTTAGATTTGCTTGGAACCGCGCCCAGGGCGCCGAGCTCTTGTTCAGTCGTTTGTTCAAAATACCACTTTATCCGTCTTCAAAGCATCTTAGGCCCATTCCCGGAACGAGATGTCTTCCGCTTTGGACTGCAGCCGCTGCCCGTTCTCGACGCGCTGTTCACGGTCGACG
Organism: Aphelenchus avenae; assembly: GCA_020875895.1. Lineage (NCBI taxonomy): Eukaryota > Metazoa > Nematoda > Chromadorea > Rhabditida > Aphelenchidae > Aphelenchus > Aphelenchus avenae. The sequence continues at coordinate 93,433 of JNEY01000135.1, read as the reverse complement.
CGCGGCTGTGATTGTGCGTGCATCCATCCGCCCGTTCCGCGCTCGACTGACTGTCTTTTCTTCTCGCGGTCGTCTGCGAGATCAGCAGGCTGTGCGCGGGGAACGGCATCAGCATCGAAGTGACCGGGTTCGACATGTTGTTGAGCGTCGTTTGGACCGCATTGCCCACGGGCCGATTTGCCATGGCTCCGAGCAGCGTGGCGGTGATGTTCCGGCCGACCTGAGGCTTTACCTCGTGCGCTTGAAGGACCCTTCGACGCTTCTTCGGAAGCTTAGACCTGAATGTCCCATTGGGGTTACAGAGAGAGGTAAGGGATCGTCGTCAGTTAATAGTTAAAGGTCGGCGACAGTACTGGAGACAAGGCCGTCTCGTACCGTACTGATGTTCTACGGCACGGTACGGGACCAGTATGTACGGTACGGGTGAAGTTCCAGTACGGCAGTACGGTACGATTCCTTGGTATTTTATAAACGAGTACGAGCCGTACTGGTGTCGTACCGTTATAACGACCCGTATCGTACTGGAATGGCCGTTCGACGGCACGACAGTACGGTTCGGTAGGGGTAGGTCAGTACGGTACGGCAGTAAGGATCAAGAAGGGTCGGTACGGTTCGGCGTACGGTACGGGCGCCCAATGACGACGTTTACTAACAGCGGTAATTAATGGAGATGCTATCCATGGCGACGGTAACTTCGACAAAGTTGCGCATTTATTTGGAGTTGGTACGTGGTTACGGTATGCGGTTAAAACCGCGAGTAGCCCGGGCAGTCAGCTCCACACCAAATTCAAAATAATCAGGGCATTCCTTACATTTTCGCGTTAAATAAATGTTACGATAGGTGTTTTTAATAGTCACCGATCATCATCTGATTCCCAATCGCAGGCAAAAAAAAATAAAATGAGTCTTTACGACGAATTTTTTCGATTAAGTTTGGCCTACCCATTTGGGAAATTAGGGGCATATCCTATGACCGGTAAGCCCACTCCGGCTACGCACTGCCGATTCGAACAGTGAAACGTCCTGATGATTAGCCCGAAGCAAAAATTGCTCATAGCTTGCAGCATAAATGTCGACGAGTCCAAGCAGTAATGGGATGCATACTTACCTCGCTTGTGCATGTGAGTAGAACATGGCGAAATTCGAGACGATCACAGGCACTGGCAAGGCGATGGTGAGAACACCCTAAACGAGACGTTGTCGTTTATGTTCCCATCCCTTCTGGCACACGTACCATCAGAGCGCAGAAGGACCCGACGACCATGCCCAGGAAGGTCTTCGGGACGACGTCGCCGAAGCCGATCGTTGCGATCGTGATCATGGCCCTGAATCATGGATTCGGTTCGGTAAATCCGATGACACTAGCATAAGGAAGAACTTACTCACCACCAGAGACCGACGGGAATCGACTCGAACTGGTTCTCCGGGTTGTTCTCGACTCGCTCGGCGTAGTAGACTAGTGATGCAAAAAGCACCATGCCGAGCAGCACGAAGAACACGAGCAGAAGGAGTTCCTGTAAACGTTACCTTGTTTGCAAAAAGAGACCGGATATCCGTGAAATGGCGGAATGAGAAACCTGCAGATGGGTCGGGAAACGCTTAACGGGCCCGGGAACACCTGCTTAGCAACATCTTAGCAAGAAAATTTGCATAGAAGCATAGGACCCTGGCCATTGGGGCTGTTTCGACGCTGTCATTAATCGAGATCTGGCCAAGCACTGCACTGTTCCTGCATCCAAATCAGTTTGTGCAAACAAAAGGCTACTAGGCTTGTGATCGACGTAGGGTCGCTGCTCGGGGTTTTGCACCAGTCTAGCGAGTCACTAACTGCGACGCACACAGCGTCACATTTTCTAGTGTGACGCATAGCGAGCAGTGATCGCCCTAGCTGTAGGCAGACGTGAAATTCTTCATGTGTCTGAAGCGACTGACGCCGAGCGCTTATTCAGACAGCTGTACAAGCATTAGTAGGCGTAGATCGTCGCAAACACTATGCCTACTTAAGCGCACCAGTGATGACAGAACGCATCCACTTGTGAGTCTCCACACTCCACTGCGGTCTCCACCCAGGTTCAAGTCCGGGATCCGTAGCCAATTTGTCATGAGCCGTTACCTGAAGGCTGTCGCGTTGGTTCCCTTCGTTCTATTACTCTCTCAGGCCTATGGGCAGCGATGTAAGTTGATTTGATAAACTATTGACCGGTTCAATTCACGAAACTTTTGTTTTGTGGTTTCTTATATATGGGCATTTAGATCTGCGCAGCGTTGACGCTTTGAAGGACATTAACATCGACGTCAAGGCTGAAGATAACAGCCGTCACGGTCATTCGGGAGGTGAAGGAGCAGAGCGTCTGAAGCGCCAGACCGACCCACTGAACGCAATCAACGTTGGCATGAATGCAGTGGACAACTCTCGTCATGGTCATGGCGGTGGACACGGCCCAAGTGGAGCCAGTGGACATGATGGCGTCGAGGCAGGCAGCCCCGAGGTTCCGGAGACCGAAGCAGCAGAGCGCATCAAGCGTCAGGCCCCTCTTCTAGCTGACATCAACGTCAATGTCAACGCGACGGACAACTCGAAGCACGGCGGCTCAGAACGTGGTCATCATGGCGGAAAAGGCGACCATGGAGGACCATCCCGTCCAGGACCAGTCGTGCCGTCCCACCCCGAGCCTACCGGACCTTCCCATCCAGGACCAGCCGACCCGGTTCATCCGGAGCCTGCCGGACCCTCTCATCCAGGACCACATGGAGAGCCTCACGCGGATGATGACGCAGGCCACGACGGACCCGCTGCTCCGGGGCACCCCGACCATGCAGGAAACACCGGCGGACAGTCACAGACGCAGTCGCAGAGCCAAAGCGGTGACGGATCCCAGGAGCAGACTCAGTCACAATCGCAGCGTCGTCATAGACGTCAAGCCGCTCGTCTTGACGACATCAACGTCAATGTTAATGCCGTCGACAACTCCCACCATGGAGCGGGAGCCTCTGCGGGTGGTCGTCATGGGCCCGTCGGAGGTCATGAAGAGCCAGAGGGGGAGGAAGCTGAGCGGCTTAAGCGTCAAGCACCTCGTCTTGACGACATTAACGTGAATGTCAATGCCGTCGACAACTCCCGTCACGGTGCCGGTGGTCATGCTGAGGGCAAAGAAGCAGAGCGACTGAAGCGCCAAGCCGACCCACTGAACGCAATCAACATTGGCGTAAACGCCGTGGACAACTCGCGCCACGGTAACGGTGCTGGTCATGGACCAAGTGGAGCCGGTGGA
>JNEY01000135.1:65954-89653 GCA_020875895.1 Aphelenchus avenae | reverse complement strand
CTTTTGCTGGCAGATGTCGAGCCATCGTTGAAGACGACGGTAAGACTATTCGCCTAGAGGACGAGCGACTCTGTTCTGCTGGTAAGTCTCTATAGAATGGGCATGCGCAACCTCCGACGAGTAAAAATTAAGAATCCCCCACTCCTTGTTAGAATTCCCTCCCCCCCCCAACTTTACAACCCCCTCACGCCGACTTTTGAATCCCCCTTAAGTTTCGAATCCCCTAAAAAGGCGAACTTAGCCAAAGAACACAATGGACAAAGCCTAAGCCTGAACCAAATCTAAACAGCCTAAGCCTTAGCGTGGACGTTGGCTGTGTAACAGGGACCAAGCTGCGTTGTTAACAGGGACTAAGCTGTTTTTGGTAAGAGGGGCTAAGCAAGGACTTCGAAAGTTAGGGGGATTCTAGGTTATGGGACGCGAACTAAAGTTAGGTGAAGACGATCCTAAAGTTAGGGGGTGATTCTGACTGAATGGAGGAAGCGATTCTAAAGTCATACCATCCAACGCTTGATGTGTGATCTAGCATTCGAGTTCCCGCGCTACAACTACGACTTCAACACGAAGGAGTACCGCTACTGCTACGGATCGCATATTCTGGCGGACGTGGAGGACCTGGGAGGGGTGAGCTTTTAGTCAGCGATCTTCTGAAGACTTCCTCGTTCAGATCGTCAAAGCGGACCTAGAGAAGCGATCACATCAGCGGTGGAACAGAGATCACTCGGAGCAGATCTGCGCGGAGCCGGTGTTTGTTCCTCGACCTGGCGCTAGCGAAGAAGACGACGGTGCGTTGAGTGTCTTCTCTCTTTGGCGTATACTTAAACGCCCGTACCGTATTCCGTACCGTATCGATTGCGTTCCGTACTCTACGGTACGGGATGAGATATGGCACAGGTTCAGTACGGGTTTCCGTAACGTACCGTACTGGCTCAGTACGGAGTACGATACGGCATTATTCGTTGGCTGAAAATGCACTAGGTTTACGGACCGTAGTACGACGTTAATATAAACCGTACCGTACTCCGTGCCGTACTCTACGGTACCGAGTACGGTACTGCGTGGTCAGTACGGTACGGAGTGTGGTACGGGGATGGCAATACGGCATAGAGTACGGTGCGGAGGTGTCGTGTTTAGTCTATTTTAACGGATGTGACGTTTAGGAGCCCTGCTTTGTCCCATTCTGACCTCAAAGGACGGAGACAAGCCTTTTGTACTCGTCCTTAACGCCCAGGACATGTCGGAACTGGCGCGGTGCTCCGTCGAGCACCTACTACCTCTCGGCTTGCACGCTCAGTTCTACGAAGCATTGTAAATGGATATTTTGTGCACTCTGCGTACGGATGGGTTTTAGTAAACGTGCGCTAAGCTAGGTGCAACCCTGTTCGACCTACTCATGACTAAAATCCACAGATGACTAAATTCAATGTTATATCCCCTCTGAGAAAGCAAAAACTTGCATTTTATGGTACAGTGGTAAAAAAGTTAACGGAAGATCCACGAGAGGTGCGCCGCAGGACATGCCAAATCGCCTTAAAAGTTTGCGGTCACTTGCAAAATTCCGTCGGCCGGGCCGCATTCGACGGGCTCAAAGTGACATCACTAACTCACCCAACCTCCAGACCCCACCACCTCTTCGCTATCAAAAGCAAGCATAGTAAACCAACTTTATTCCACATTGTCAAAGTCTCAGAACACAGCGGCATTTATGCGCGCATCGGAATCACACAACGTCGAAAGTCACAAATATAACCCGTGGAGTAGCATAAATGAACGGAAGGGCAGCATCGTTGTCGTCGTCGATCCGCTCCGTGAGTTATTAGTCGATCTTGGAGCCATTTTCCTTCTCGACGTTGACCACGTCAGCCGGAGGCATTTCGGACACGTCCGCGACGATGGCTTTCTCGACGGCGTCGGAAGGGTCCTCGGCCTTCTCGGAGTTCGGCTGCATCTCGATTATGGCGACCTCCTCGATGGAATCGGCGGAAGCGTCGACATTCTCGTCGACCTTCGGCTCAGCAGGCGGGACCTCCTCGATGATCTCGATGTCCGAGTCGGTCTCTACAAACGAGAAGTACGTAATTAGCTGCTAGCTTTGCTCATGGACCCGACCAAAACGGCCATTCAGAGCTTAAGAGTAGGCTTAACAAGGGTCTAGACTGGCACATTTACACGCCTTTTAGGGCTATTATAGACGTAGACTGCCGACAGGAGCAAGTATGGCTCTAGCGTCTGTCATGCATGGTCTAGTCAGGACTCTTACCTTCATTTGCGTTCGCTGCCGGCGGGCTTGGACCGTCGTAAAGCACCTCGATGTCGTCGTCCTCCTCGTCGTCACCGCTCGTAGGGAGGTCGCCGTTGAGGCGAATGCGCTTCACGCAGGTGGACGCCGCGAGGTCACTGATGTCGCTGCCGCTTGGCGACGGGAGGTTCTTCTTGTCAGACAGGGACTCCAGCTCGTCTTCTGCAAAATGAGAGTTCGTTAAGCAAAGAATGCCGGCTACTTCAGGCTTACGCTGGACCGACACAGTACCGAGGATTACGCTCGACCGCTTTACTCTTTGCTGGACAACCTTAGTCTACTTACCACTTACTTCACTTAAAGCTCGGGTGCTTAAGTGGTGCGCAAGTAGTCTAAAGTTCCCATGGGTAAAAGAATGGAAAAGAATGACGTAAGCCCCCCCCCCCCGTCCCCTTCCGTCAGACCTAGAGCCTTATGTCTGCGTGTTCGAGCGGAACTTTTGGGCAAGCCACCTCCAGCGGAAGATGCTCAGGAAAACCGCGCGAATTTGAATGCTTAAGAGAACATACTCGACGAGTGTGGGAAGCTAACCCCTCATTCCTACCATATGCATCACTGCACTCCACAATTGAAGGAAGGAGCTGGACGGACACTTTAGGCCTGCCCCCCTTGAGAGGGTTAAGCGATTCAGGCAACAGGCGCGAATTTAAAACACACCACCACAAGCCTACCAAATGTCATGTTGCCACGCGATTGCCACGAGCCTGCCACAAGCCTTCCACAAGCCTGCCACAAGCCTACCACAGACCTGCCACAAGCCTACCACAAGCCTTCCACAAGCCTACCACAAGTCTGACATCCTTCGACTTTTGTTTAAGAAGTAAGATGGTTTAAGTAATTCTAAATTTGATCGATGATGTGTTTTATGTTGCGCAGGATGGGTGGATGCAAGGTTTGATCGCTTTTTTCGCTGAATTAACAGAAATAGTCCTTTTGTTGGCGCATGCGCGGATAACGTAGATGAACTGTCTCCGTGCGGACCGCTAGGGCTTCAATGATTGACTGCATGGGGACGGAGGCATGTGTGCCAAACAGGACAATAAGGCAAGAGGCGCCCAGTTCTGGTTAGTCCTTGAACCGTTGGCAGTTGTTCGAGGTTTTTACTTTGAACAAGGCATTCTCAAGCGGCTTATTTACGTTCACTCAACAACTATGGCATGTGGTCAGGAAACGTGAACGGAGGTAGCTGTTTTTTCCCACCTTTGGCTAAACGTCGCTATTTTAAGGTCCAGTTGACGTGCCAGCGGCCGATTTTTGCGAATTATTTGTCTTTGCTGTTGCAATGGAGGACGTTCCGGGAACGCCTGATATCCAAAATGCGCTGATTCTTTTGCTGGGTCGCCAAAACGCCTTGTCGTACATTTACAAAGAAGTTGAATTAGTCGTTGCGTTATACGCAGCGCTGCCTGTGCTACCAATCTTGCCGCATTTGCCACTCAGCCTCTCCGAAGCATTGAATAAAAAAATTGACGGGCCGGCCGAATACAGTGTCTCCAATAGGAGAAGTTGCAGAGACCGCTAAAACACACCTTTTCTAAGCAGATACGTAAACTTTTCGAGATATTTGGCACAACGTAAGTTTTATAAAAACCCAGCTTCAAAGCCTACCGCTGTAGTATCGCATCGCCCGGTTGTGCCATAGCGGGCACGTGCCCATTGCGGAGGAAGGCCCTCGAGAGGGTCACTGGGCTCCTGCGGGGGGGGGGGGGGGGTTTCGCAAAGAGCTCCACTAGGAGACGTAGGAGCGAGAAGAACATGCTGAAATAATTATAGTTACCTTTTCAAAGATGCTAACACCTCGTAGCCAACTTTTCTTGTTTTGTAGCTCGTTGCTCTGACGTGGCTCTTTCGTTTTTTACCGAAAAGAGGACTTCGTAGCGTTCAGCGGGTGTGCTACGTACATCCGTTTCCACTAAAAAAAGAATAGCGGAGAAAACGATTAGGACTGTTTCCACTTTTTAGCCGGAAAAGATTAAACTCAGCACAAGTGTGACTCGCGGAGACTGACCAATTCCCTTAGAAAGCGAAGCCGCCCGTCGAAATAGAACGTGGTGACGTAGAAGACGCAGTGAACCATGGGCGAAGTGTTCAACAAGCAATAAGCGCACCAGAACTGGTTTGATGCAAGCGAACGCCTTGCGCAGGAATCAGCGGAAATATCCAGGGCTCGTGCTACGCTGGTCTGCCTCAAATATGCCAAAACGCTTCAAGGTCGCCGCAGCATAGTACAAGAAACAAAACACTGAAGGAACATGTTGAGCAGATTTTGTAGATGTCCCGTCGGATCGCACTTTCGTCGCCTGTGCTACGTTGTGTAGCTTTAAAAACGCAAAAAAAGTTTTAAAGTCAACACAACGCAGTACAAGCGATTGGTAGCCGATCTTAGTAAATAAGAAATTGTATTTTAACGCCTCTCTTCAACAGATGAAGCCGCCGCAAGAATAGACACAGTGGTCATGAGGCTAGACTAAGTGAGGTCCGTACGGTGGCAAACAGACGACAATAAACTGGTGGACTGCGTCGGGCAAAACGCGCACAATGCAAACAAGACGGCCCATGTTGCGCAATGGTCATCAGTCACGGTACGCGCAGACGCCAAGCGACCGAAAATATGCTAATTGCCGCGTTCCATGGTGCGCATGAGTCCATTAATCACTCTTCCATTTGCGTGTAAACACAACGCAGACTTGGAACATGGACTATCCGAGTCATCATTATGCTGTCAATCAAGGACGTGCACCATGCACATTTGACGCAAAGGTTGAGCAAACACCATAAAAACGAACAGGGAAATCTGGATTTCAAAACATGATTTGAATGAGGTACTTATCCATCATTGGGACAAGAACACATGTACAAAAAGGAAGTGATAGGCCAAAGGTCTTATTGGCTGTGCAATGGAGTTGTCTGTAAAGTCCGAGGTCCGTTCGCCTCAGGGGACAAGTGAGGCTCAAGAGCAAGACGGAACCGAAGCTGTGCTTATCAAACGTCCGAGACTAAGCGTTGATGAGCAGGGAAATGAAGGATATCGCAGCATATAACTATCAGTCAATTGTTAGTTTTAGTGCGACCTGAACAGGCGACTGCAGAAGGCGTCATTGTGACAACGATGGGTACATTCTTGTTTCCCATATTTCAGAAAGTAACGGTTTAGGATCGCTGCTTACTGACGGTCAGTATTACTTGAATTACGTGATCAATGCGAACGCACTGCTCAAGTACATGGGTAAGTCTTCTAGTTCGGTCAAAGCCCGAAAAATGGCAGGTGTAATCGGACGGCTCGTTCCTTACTCGCTTTTAATGAAATCCGAGTTTGCGAAAAATCGAGTCCCCAGGAAATTAGCTTTCGAATGCAATGTATTTCGACCGATTTCGTGGTACGGTATAATGCGAAAATATTAGTTTTTTGACCAAATTTTGACATTTAAAGAGATAAATCGACCAAAAACAAATGACTAAAATGCCTTAATGCCGACCGGAGCCATCATGTTTGGAGAAAAACGTGGAAAGTGGCGGATTCAACCGACCGTTTCGTCTCTTAGTTGCATTTAATGAAACTTGAACCTGTAAAAAAACAAATACACAGAAAATTTGCTTTCGAATGCAGCGTATTTCGACCGATTCCATGGTACGGGACCAGGTGAAAATAACCGACTTCCTTCGTTAATTTTGGGCATTTATTCAGACAAACAGACCAAGAACTGAGTCTCTAAAAATGTCTAAGTGCAAGCTGGTACACTTCAGTCCGGCCAAAAACTGGGAAACTGCGGATTTAACCGACCGGTTCGTCTCTTATAGTGCATCTCTTAGTTGCATCTAATCAAACTTAGTTGCATCTAATCAAACTTGAACTTGCGAAATACCAGATCCCCAGAAAATTAGCTTCAGGGTGCAGCGTATTTCGATCGATTTCGTGGTACGGGACCATGTGACAATATTCAGTTTTTCGTTAATTTTAGGCATTTTAAAGCACATTAGTAGTAGCAGACTTTTTGGTCCTTGATTCTCCACAATCTTGAAGGTCCGATACTTTTCAAAAATAATGAACTGTTTTTCCTAAGATAACGTATTTAGCCGAGTCCCAAACGCCCAGCGCACAAGGGCCCGGACCGTACAACGCCGAATTGTTTCGACCAATCGCCGAGCAGCCAGGTAGGAATGTGTCTTTTTGTCAGACCATCGACATATTTAGTTGATGCCCTCGCTTCGGACATTGTGCGTCCTCAACCTGTGCGTCCGACGGACTTTCAGCCGGGTAAACAGCTACAAAGGCACTTTTCGAAACCTGGTTCGTGCAGACGCTCTTCCTACATGCATCCATCGAAGCAGGACCGAACCACAAGATCACTCACCAGCACATACTGGATGCGCTTCGAAAGAACGGCGCCTAGAACCTTACCGTCAATATTCCTACCCATATAACCTTACCGTCACTATTCCTACCCATCGACTCTTTATATAAAGAGACGAAATATAAGTGAGAATCAGTAGTAGTTTTAAGGTCCATGTCGTCGGCTTTGCATCGTTCTCTTGCTCCCCGGAGTAGTACAAACGCTCCAAAAGCCATTTCGCATAGCGATGAGTTATGCGCTTCTGAAAGAGAAGGAGGTGAATGCCCACAAGCTAGCGAATCAAAACATCAGAAGGTTCAAAAGGTGGTACCGTCGAAGAAACTTGAATACAACAGGACGTACATTGCGAAGAGGCGGGCTCGTGCAGCGATACAGCTAAGGGAGATAAAGAAATATTTGCTAGAAATTCCCGATCAGCTCGATGCGCTTAAACAGATATCAGAGCTAAAAAAGAGAATTAATGAAACCAAGTGACACGCACCTGGTAGGAATATTGTATTTTGCCGTATTGACGAATAAAAACAAAAATGAAGAATTGTACCTGTCGAGAGAGGTAATCCGGCAAATAATCGGGCTAAGCCAGTTAGGCTCGACCGCGTGGCTCAGGAAAACCACTAGCAGGACTGTCTCCGAACCAAGGGCGTACCTAGGGGGTGTGGGTGGGGGCCCCTCGCCGGACCGCAGGCCCGACGAGGGTAAGGGGGGGGGGCCAAGGCAAATTTTCCATTTTCAGGAATTTCTGTAATCTTGACGCATTCGTACAAAGTTTCTACTATTTTTGTGAAATAACAGTAAAAATCGTTCTGGCGGCGCCTACAGCGTGCTATTGTAGGTAAAAAAAACGCTCTCAGTACCGGTCAGTTGATCAAATTTTCAATAAATTTTATTTAAACCGCAAAAGGGTCAAAATCGGACAGTTCAGAAAACTACCAAAGGAGGGACCAAGGCATTTTTTCGGTGCCGGCCGAAGGCCAGCGTTGAAAATATGTGTACGGGTTCCCCCTTAGGGAGCGTCCAGAAACTCCGTGATGATCACGGGGATGGAAGGGGGGGGGTAGTCGAGCCTCATCACGAACCTATCACGGGGGAGGGAGGGGAGTCTAGCCCGATGATCACGTCATCGTTAGCACTGGGTAAAACGGCGATGCCAGTTTGAATTAGCAGAAACAATTTCTTATATTTGCTAAATTTTCGCCAAACATAGTCGTTGCAGCATTCAGCATGGACTATTTGAAATCAAAATTTTTTTACTTTGCTTGGCAGTTTCTCGCTGATGCCTAGCTATATGATACATCTTTTAGGAAGGTCAAACGTCCGTATTTAGCGATTTTGGTTCCGTGATATGACGGGGGATGGGGGGGGGGTCAGGGGACTTATCACGGGCCGATCACAGGGAGCGAGGGGGTCCAAGAAAGTGCCCCAGTGATCATTACGGAGTTTCTGGACGGTCCCTTACCCTCGCCCCCCCCCCCCTCTGGAGGGGTCCTAGGTACGCCCTTGCTCCGAACGATCTGTACTAAGCTCTAAGGCTTCGGTGCGAATAAATGCTTCCGTTTATTCTTAAGACGACTGTCCAAGACCAGAGCGAAAGGCATGAACTAGCAACAAGACGTACTGGCGGGCATGAGCGGGGACATCGCAGGAGGGGGCGGCCCTTAAGAGGCACGATAGCCTGCGATCATCAGAGATCCCCATTTTATGTAAATTTGGAATTATCATGTTTTTCTTGTTCGTAAGCAGAGTCAAAGCGGTAGAGAAATCGTCCAGGTAAATATGAGAAATCAAGAATGAATAACCAAAGCAAAACTTGCGAGGAAGGATCGGCAAGGGCGTGCCTAGAATCCACCCCTTTGGTAGTTTTTTCGAAGTTTCCGAATTTTTGCCTTGTAGTTGGTTTTAACCTTTGTCTTGGTGTATTTGAACCTAGGACAGCACGCCGCAGACGCCGCCAAAGACAAAAATTAATGACTCGCTGATGGAAGCTGGAAGCTTTTTTAAACCAAAATAGCCCGCCAAAGCGACTTTTGCTGTTATTGCGCAAATTATCGGAAATTGGCTTAAAATTGTGGTTAAATACCTGAATTTTCTAAAGTAGAAAAATTTGCCTTGGTCCCCTTACTGTCGACGGGCCTTCGGTCCGACGAAGGGGGGGGGCCCCCTAGGCACGCCCTTGATCGAGCGTAACAGGAGTATGCAAGGCACTTAGCACTCAAAGCAGCAGCAAGCGTAGCAGGATCATGTAAAGCATGACCATGCTGGTCAAGGAACATGCGAAGCAGGAGCGTACAAAGCAAGAACATGTAAAGCAGGGGCATGCGCATGCGAATCAGAAACATGCCAAACAACTGAATAGCACGCGCTGTATAAGCGTGCAAGCGTGCACGCCGCATGAGAATGCGAAGCGGGATCATGCAAATTACGAGTATCCAAAGCAGACGTATACGAAGCGGAAGCATGCTAGACAGCAGTATGCGTGATGAGCAGCATCAAAGCAGGAGTACTCAAAATAAGGGCATCAAAGCAGGAGTACGCAAAATAAGGGCATCGAAGCAGGAGTATGTGAAGTGAAAATCATCTAAACAGGAGTATGCAAAACAGACGCATGTGAGGCAAGAGGAATGCAAAGCAGAAGCATGTGCAACAGGAGCAGGCGCACCAACGAACCAGCCTATGCGAAGCAGGACGTCCCCTTTAGAAATTTCATGAGGGCACACCAGCGCTTTAGTTTTAGTGATGATAGGATATAAGAGGCGGACCGGTCATCGGTGTTAAACAGATTGAGAAATGCAAAGATGGTCACTGTGACTGTCGTCACGTCGGATGCAATAGCGATGGAATGCAGTAACGCTTAGCGGTTCCCAGCGGGAGACGCCCAGCGAACGCTGACCTTGCTTAACGCACCTTGCCACTGAGCCTGCGAATTTCCGTTTCCTCTAACCACTTTAATGGTTAGATGTATGTCTACCTGAAAGTCCACTACGAGGGAAAAGGTCCGGGCTTTCGGAGCGAAGCCTTATGCCTCCCATGCAGGATACATACCGTAGACAGTGACTACTATTTTCAACTGCCCTCCCCCCACTAGGAATGTATGTTGGAGAAGGGGCTAGTAATAGAGAATATACGGTGTCATAGCTGCGACCAAGCGTCAAAACGTTGGTTGGAACGGTTGTACTTGGTTGAACGTGGCCAAATTGAGCGAGTCAACATCAACCACCATCGCGTATTCGCGTACACTAGCAGCTGCGCTGCGCTTCGCGCAGCCAGCGCGCTATCAGGGATTACACGTACAGGGCAACGTATGAGTTATAGCGCTACTACAAACATACAACATTCCAAACAAAAAGCACCCCCCCTTCCGCTCCGCTCCCGCCCAGGAGGCATTGCCTTGAAAAAAAAGAACGTTCTTTCCAGAATTTCCATGCTTAAGAGCCCCTCCTAGGACCGATTTGGCAGAATATCTTCTACTTAACCACTACGTCCATGCTTGCATAGCGTTTGCTATCGCATGTAAGCAGGACGTTTACCGGTCCCCGTAATCCCGGGGGCATTGCTTGGAACGTGATCGTTATTTTTAGAATGTCCATGCTTGAAATGCCCTCCTGGAACCGGTTTAATACAATAACTCCTTCTTACTGATATGGGCATGCTTGTATAACGCTTGCTGTCGCATGGAAGCAGAAGTCAGGCGCAGAAACTTGGGTCGGTCATAACTTTTTTCGAGACAACCGATTTGGCCGAAACCACCCATTACTACACAATTTTAGAAGGTCTACAGGGCCATGCCAAAGCTGGACCGATACGAAAACTTTTTGTCGGTGAGTGTTTCAAGCCAAAGATTACCGCCAGCTTCCGTTGGTTGAATGGGAGAATGACCAGGCAAGCCGTGACGGTTTTTGTTTCGCATTCGTCTTTTCCGAAGACGCGGATCATAGCTCTTTCTCAGCAAGTTTTAGACCTTTCCGAACGAGAAGCGTCTACACCGATAACAGCTTCGTATCGTCAGCAGCATGAGCAACATACTGGACTGGGAGCCGATCCTTGACAAGCACCGCTTTGCACACAGGCGACCTTATGGACCGTGCAAATGATGGAGATTGTCAGGTGAATTCACGGGACATTCGTTCCGTCCTCGTATGCTGTTGCACTCAGTCTTTTTGTTATGACGTCCGCCAATCGCTGGTGTTCATTCGTCGTTGGGCAGTTTCATCCAGGGTGTTCTAGGGAACGGGACAAGGGACGTGGGACACCCCCCGCTCTCTAATTGCCTTAAACCTATCGGTTCATCCTGTGACGTCGTGGAAGGAGGGGGGGGGGGCCCTTCCAGGCCCAATGGCGTCATCGTAGTACGAAGGCCCCCGCCCGCCCCTGAGGCAGGCCTCCGGCCTGCGCTCAGAGGTGGGCGTGTTTGATGTGTCGGACAGTGAACGCACATCTAAAAATAAGGCACTTTCGAATTTTTAGCGTTCTTCCCGATGGATGCATACAACTCGAAGAAATGGTGCAGTCGAATAGAGTATTTTCAGGAGTATCTACTAGTAAAATTGTATTCTTTTAGTAGGGACCGTGTGATGTGGGATACTGTGATAAACAAATGATTTGTTTTCGGAAAAAAACCTTATCGCTTCAGATCCTACTATACCATGTTTTTTGTTACGAGAAATAGAAACGCAAGAACTCGGCCGGTGGAACAATGAAGCGGAAAAATGGGTACATAGCGATTCGAGCAGATCGCCATTTTCTCATTACAGCATTCAGTGAACAGGTCCGAACAAAAGCGACAACAACGAGCGCAGGATTGCGAACACGTTTCACTGAACAAATAAAGAACATGCAAGAAAGATCTCATTCGTTTACGGGGTAAAAATGTCTAAGTGTTGGTTGCAGCTTTGTGTAGCCACCTCGTAGCACTACCTCTCCTGACGCCCTGCGAATAAGAGGCATGTGTTCGTCGTCGATGCCACTGAAATCGGCGTTGCGACAAGAGACCCGCTCATCGAGGGCAATCACATACGCTGCGCAGTCAAATTCGTTTTGTTGCGTACCTAGAGCTTTCTGTTTACGTGTGTCACTGCATTCGCCACGTGATCAGTGACTAAATGAAAGGTACCATAGCCAGTGCCGTAACTGCACTTGAAGACACCGCTGTATCTCTCCTTCCCGGTGAAGTCGACGTAAAGTTCCTCCAGCAATGGTTTCATGAACTGCTTGAACGCGTTGAGCTGCGTGCGCTCTTTGTCGAGGTGAACTTGTGAGTCGTGAAAGACTAGCGTGAAAGCGTGGTCTTTCTCAGAGTCTCCTTCAGTGAAAGTCAGAGCCTAGAGGATAGAATGAGCATAGTTCGACTCATGATTTACTATTTTATTCAATTTTGTTGCTACTACTAGAAGTCCAAAACAAAAAACGTTTTTGAAAAAGCACCACCATAAATAAAATCTGAGTGATCTGTTGTATTTTTTCGATTCTTGTGTTCCGGCTTCCGACACTTACCATAAGCGAAGCGTGCGCTCCGTAGACTTCCTTGTTAGTTACCGTGTTTGTGCATCGATTGCAGACCAGCGCAGTGAACACGTCAGAAAAGAATACCGGTAGCATCATCTCGGCGTTGAACTTTTGACCGTACGCGTTGTCTTCTTGTTGCACTGTGTACACACTTCGACTTTTCTTTTCGCCGTGGTAGAGAAAACGTACTTCCAGATAAGCGAGACCAGGAGGTTTTCCAACCTAAAATTACAAGTTTTCTTTAGATCCCAGCTATATTTCCCTGCTTCCAAGAGAGAGGATACAGTGCTGGACGAGAGCCTATCCCGGTCTTCCAATGACCTAAATCCTCGTCGTCGAAGAAATACGGTTCATTTTGGCATGTCATGCCCGCCACAGATATGTTACGACCGAATATTAGCCAGATATAGGAAATTTTGGACTACCGAGGGGGTCGCCTGGAAAGGACTAATTTAGCGCGGTTAAAATTTAAAGCTTGAGCCTCAGTGCAGGACTGGTCCTAGTGTGCTAGTGGCTTAGGCTTCGTTCATCGGAACCCCCCCCCCCCCATAGAGTAATCTTTGGCAAACTACATCTTACACGCTGCCCCGTTCCGTTCTGAGCCTTAAATCCCCCCTCCCCTGTCCTATCTCCCGTCGCGTGACTCCTCTCGCGTGCTGTCTTCTGAACCTTTGAGGACGGCACGGAAATAGCCGAGCAACAAAGTAGAAAAGCGTCATTTTGAACCGTGCTGTATTGCGTTTCGTGCTCGAATGGCATGGAAAATGGACCATCCTGAACCCTTGCCATGTTGCGTTCTGTGAGAACGAAAAACGGCTCGGAGCCCGGCACGGCACGCATGCCCATGT
Organism: Aphelenchus avenae; assembly: GCA_020875895.1. NCBI lineage: Eukaryota > Metazoa > Nematoda > Chromadorea > Rhabditida > Aphelenchidae > Aphelenchus > Aphelenchus avenae. The sequence continues at coordinate 76,655 of JNEY01000135.1, read as the reverse complement.
CGACCCCTGAAGGTGAGGCAACAGAAAACATCTCAGGTGCTGCCGCTACGCACAGATCTAACAGTCACGTTTCAAATCTATCTAGTTTATCCCCCCCCCCCCGCCCCCGCTTTTCAGAGGTTATCGGAAGTTATTTCCGTAAAAACGACAAAAATGTTGACGAAACTCACTTTTAGGTATGCGTCGCTTTGGAACAAACGCCTCCGCTCGGCGTTGTAATGGAGCATCACTAGTATGACTTTGATGTCGATCCACGACTGGTTGTAAGCCATGCCATCGACGTGCTGTCGCAGAGTGCCGACTTTTCCACAGTTCAGAGTGTGCACCTCCTTCCATCCTGCTGCAGAAGGAACAATCGCACGGCACATGATGCGATGCTTCTGGGCTTTGAGGGCTGTAGCATGCTGCCAGTCCATGCCAACATCCGCCACACGCTCCCATCTGCGGTCCAGATCGTCCATTGGAATGTCGATGTTCGGAAACTGAAAGAATCTGAATAATGTGAACATTTCAACGCGGATTCGGTTAATAACTGGAATTTTTTTATGCTAAACTCAACCGAAGGACAAGTTCAGTTGGGGCAAGGTCATTTCATGTCATTTCAATTCTGGTTCAGTCCACATGTCATTGAACAATGAACCTGACAGTTTAACGAAACACGAATTGTAGCTTCCAGCTCAGAAATAACCGCAAGCCTGTGTCTCGGTCGTCAAAATCCTGCAGGCCCTAGGTACGGGACAGACATAACAAGAACGTCTTATCATTGACTGATCTCAGCCCGTTAAATGGGAGTCATTAGTTGCGTCGGCTGCATGCAGCGCACGCTTACTCGCGAGGGAGATCGCTCATGCATTCTGCGAATGATCCTGTTCTAAGCGGAACAAATTGGGTCGACGGACGCATGCACGTGAATTTTTCGCAATAGAGCGGAAACTTTTTGCTTCTCTAGGTTTAATTCACTCGGTGAGCTTGACCAAAACTTACTCCATTTTTCCAAATTTCTGCGTCAACTTACGACGTCCTTACCAAGTCCCTTAACGCCAGCTTCTTAATCTCGGTAACTGCACTGCAAATAGTCCCGTCGCTTTTCCGCTTAGAACCAATAGCGTTAGAAACTCGTGCGTCCACATCATCCCGAGAAAGCTGTCGACGCAGTAAAACCCAAGCGCTCCGTCTACTATCAAGGGTCCATTCGGCAGTTACTTGGTTAAATTTGGCTCGAAGTAGATCGTCAGGGATCTGTTGATACAGTGCCTCCCTCAGAGCTTTATTGGCAGCGGTAAGAGCTGGCATGACTGACGCAATCGTTGTTTGACCAAAAATAGCTCAAAGACAACCCGAAGACTGATTTTTGTTCTATGAGGTTAACTTGATGTCCAAAATCAACACCTCGACGGCGACGTTTTGGTGCCTTGGGCGGCGGTGGTGGAAGATGGATCTGGCTCACAGCGGGAGCTGCCGGCGTGCGTTAACCTTGCGCAACGACCGCGTCGGGTCGCAACGAAACCTCTTGCAGCCGATACTAGTACCAGATTTGCTCTTAACTCTATTAAACGCTCCGGTTTTTTTGGAGTCTTTTCTGTTTCGTAACGCTAAATCAAACACGAGATGTAACGGACTCGATCCAGGATAAAACCGATTCACGGTTAACAACCCCGCCGGGGCTTGATTAATTCGTCGCTCTTTATTTCAGTCGCTCCATAAAATTCAGCCCTTATCGGAACATCTGCTCGAGTGCACTGTTGTTAAAAAAGAACGTCGCTGGCACGAACCGAACCAACAACATGCGTTCGTCGATCAAATGGAAGACGCGACGTTCATGAAAACACTAAGCGATGCACGCAATGAAGTCGGACCGATGTTGCATGAGGCGGACATTTTTTCGTAGGCCCAGCAGCGAGCGACGTTGACGGGTGTGCCACCGCCGAGAAAAAGCAGCAGAGGAATGTCGTAACGGCGGAAGAAACGTGCGCAGTCACCGTAGCCTAAACGACTGACATTTAGTCTTCCCATGCTCTCGCCGAACATGCTCAGCTTCTCATGCTTCTGCTTCCGCATAGACTTGCCTTGCATGCTCCTAAGTCGTATATTCGTGCTTTGCATGCCCAATATGCGAATTTTGGACGGTTCTTTGCCGAATAATCCTAAAATTTCGCTGGAATCGCCTGCGGCGGGCCAAAAAAGTGCCTTCCTTTTTGCCCCGAGGCCCGATTGGTGTTGGGACCCCCTGCACGTACATGCCTCGTATGGTCCTTCGGCTCGTGCTCCTGGTTCGCGTGCTCATGACCAGCAATCTCCCGTCCCACATGTTCCTGTTTCACATGCACATGCCTCGAGTGCCCGCCCTGCATACTTCGGCCACGCATGTTTCAGCTTTGCATCCTCCTGCCCTGCTTCACATACTTCGTGCACCTGAATGCTTCTGTTTCGCATGTCCCTTTACAGCATGCACGGAACTTATGCTGTGCTAGTATAGTAGGACGTTTCAGCCCTCGCATTCCTAGCGACTAACCTTCAATCGTCAGATTGAGCGGTCCAAGCTGTTCGCCGTATAGAGAGTCCGCACACCATTGAAGGACGACTACTTCAATTTGATAGTGCTTCATGATCCGCTTCATCACCTGAACTTTCGTCTGATTCCATGAAACAAAGGAATGTAGTGTACAGGTACGAAGTTGGACTGGTAGGACTTGTCCGTGATGCCCTCTGGAAGAGACACGTTGACCGAATAGAACTTGCCAGCGTCAATGCCGACGTCCTAAAACCAGTATTTGAAGCGAAAATGAGCATACTACAAAGCCTAATATTTTAATTATGAACTTACGTCGATGCTACCTGTAAAGGAAAGAAGTTGTCGCCGTATTTGTGGAAGGAGACGGTCATCGTTCGGTCAGTGTCCTTGAAGGCTTCCTCGACTCCATCGCCATGATGAACGTCGACGTCGACGTAGAGAACCCGCGGCAACAACTAAAATGTCTTTAAAAATGATAGTAACTGAATTCGCTGAAAGTAAAGTTAAGGCCAAAGAGGATTTCTCGTCATCCTCTGAGAGTAGACTCTCGTCTGTTTGTCCTGCTAGGCCTGAGTCTTTATCGCAGTTTCGAACTTTCACCGTGAAAAACATGATGGAAATCGAAATAATGTTCGGAAAATGCGGAAATTAAAAATGGCTAACAGTTAGATTGACCGATTGTGCCGCTCGCGGTGATCCGACAGTAGTCGTAGAGGTTCGCAAAGATAGGGCACTGGCACTCGAGACCGACTAAATATGAAATGAGAGCGAGGCTGTCACGCACTTGCGTTGCTTACGCTTGTATATTTGGCTGTCGCTTGCGGTGAGATGCCCGGAGCTAACCAGCTTCAAGAACACGACGTACTCCTCGCTGTGGTACTGCGTCAGATCGTTGCTGGTGCAAGGTTTAGGACACTGAAAACATTTTATATGCATGTCTAAAAGGCTTGCAGAAACCCTCACGGTAGGAACTTTTTTTTCCCGTGCCCTCGGAGGGTTTGTAGTTCTCAACGAGTTCATGCGTCATGCTGACCCGCTTGGGCACCATCGGATGATCCTCGCCGTAGGAGAAGTTGCCGATGGACGCTAGACGGTAAGCATACATACACATAACGGTTGTAAAGCAAGCAAAGCTTTCGTTTTAGACACTATTACAGCATTAACCTTGCAAATATATCTTGCTACGCTCAACCACCAAGCTGAATACGCTAAAAATCAAAATCGACTTTATGGTTAAACCTAAGCCCAGCCCTAAGCAAACGAAGCGTATGCTTAATCCTTCAGACCGACAAATCCCGTGTCGAGCTAAGCCTAAGCAAGCAGACTAAGCGTAAGCATAAGAGACGTAAAGCGCATGTTAACTTGGGCCTCGGCCTAGGTCTGGTTTTAACTAAGTACACGGGCGGCCTATTCTACGGTGTGCCCCCCCCCCCTCCATAGGCTCTACGACGGGAGTGGTAGATAAACCTACGATCGTAGAAGTAGCAGACGCGTCGCTTCGAATGGTCCTGTACACTCTTCTTCCCCATTATCGGCTGCAATTGGACTGGTAGGTAGCTGAATAAGAATGATTTGAAGTCGTGAAATTCGCGTAAAAGCGACTTAAATAACGACCGCAACATGATTGTACGTCGTCAAATTCGACCTACCGTCGTCTGGGGAAAAGGATTTGACTGAGGAAAACGTTTTTTTGGAAGCAGCATGTAAATAAATTTAGTGCACACCGAAACCCGGGTAATGCTGCAAATAGCCTGACCGAGTGATAGTCTACCCCTCTACAGGAAGTCATGTCCCGTGAAGCATTTTTTATCTAAAGATTGAACTTTGGGAGTCACATCTACCCTGTGGATCATGTTCTTTGTTCGCCACAATTTCCGCAGAGCATCGTTTTGTTCGTCGCCGCACTGTGCATGCAACGTCGAGGACTGTCGATTAATCACATAGGCATCATTTGTTCGCGACAGTTTCCACTGAGCATCGTTTTGATCGTCGCCGTGCCTTTGAATATCCGACCCGTGATTAATTATAGTGGCACCTTATGCTGCGCGGTACTTACAACATCCGGCATTTTGTCGTCGCCTTACAACGCATGCGACATTAACATGCAGACACACGATTAATGAGAAGGACACCGTGTGTGCGTTTAAATTTGCATATTTGACCATGTGGTCGGCATCGTGCCATGCGGGCCTTCAAACGCACGTGTAATTAATGAGCAATCATTAAGAAGCGACGGTACCGTACAATGCGTGGTCGCCGGTTGCACACCACAGGACGTGGCAATTACCATTTTGCGCCAATAAGGGCGGTGTAAACGTGTGTGCGGAGCGTGCAAGAGCATTCATTGCATGGACCACCTTGAGGTTCAGTCTCTACTTTGATATCAATGGCTTTTTTGGATTTTGCGCTTTGGTTCAAAAAAGAACCCTTGTTGTCGATGTTTTCTAGGGTTCGTAGAGGTTTACAATTAGCAAACTCTAGTCCTGCAGAATTTTGCATTTACTACGAAAGTTTGTTCTGCCGACGCATAAGGAGAAGTGCTGGTGTTTGAACGCTGGCTATTATGTTCGCTTTGGCGTGAGCCTCGAAGCTAGTAAACTTAGAAAAACGCAAGCGTCGTGCTTTGCATGTCCGTTTGTCCATCCGTCCCTTGCCTGCCAAGATCCTGGTATGCATGATGTGTTTCGAATGTTTCTTATTTTGCATGTTCATGTTTTGCATACCTTGGATGTTTACGACTTACGTGCTTCACCTGTGGATTGTGCTCCCATCTTGTGAGCCCATGCCTTGCATACAATCGCATTGGTTTGCATGTTTCCGCTTCGCGTTTTTCTGTTTCGTATGCGACTATTTCTAAACAAACGATTTCTAAATCGTTGCACGCGTTGGCGCACGCAAAGGGCTAATGTGATGTGCTTTCTCTTTGAACAGTTCTTCATAATAAGTCAAATCTTTTAGACATGCTGTTCACTCTCGTGCGCCTACTAATGGAGCTGTTCGCTCCAGCTCCACGGAAGCCGGATCCTCTTGAGCGTCTTCCGCCAGAAATCATGCACGACGTCCTCGCTCTGCTCGATGATGGGACCCTACAACGGTAAGACTTTACGTAGTTTCGTTTGTCGCATTGGGCGTGGTGAGGTTTGTTGCATGCAACATTTACTTTTTTCCTTAAAACGTCGCATGCTGGTGTGTGTGTGGGGAGGGGGGTGTATGGCCTTCCATGGAGCTTGTCATGATCCACCCATGCCGTCCTCCGTCCCGTGTCAGAACGGTCCCAGCACGGAGCGGTGTGTACACGGAGCGGTTGTGTACAACGGCCGTTTTCCGTTCCATTTTCTACTAAAACGGTTTGGAACTGCGCCAAGTTTCAACCCGTTCCGTGATCCGTCCCATGCCAGAACGTAACGGGAGATGGCCCGTCCTTACCCTCCTGTCGTGCCGTGTCGTTCCGTCCTTAAAACGGGACGGAAGACGGTACGGCCCGTCCGCGGCACGGAAGACAATGCTCTAGCTTTCCAGAAATTAGGAGTACTTTTTTGCCTTTGCCCCCCTCGCTCCCCTCCGCCCTGAGTCCTTGTGCGTTTTAGCATATATTTTTAAACCAGGAAGGGTGGTAGGCATGCACCAGTTCTTAAGCGTACAGGAATCCCTGGTCCGAATCATACTAGTTTTCGGACTTTTGCAAGCTAAATTCCTTAATTCAGATGCCTCTGCGATTTTCCTGCCTGGAGGCGCCGCACCGGACGTCGATATTTTGCACAGCGCTTCGGTGAGGATGAATGGCAAATGCGCGAAGAATTCTACCACTTCGGGCAATGCCCTTGGTGCCGTGTATAATTTTCCTTGGTGTCGTGTATAATTTTCTGCCATGCTATTCATTCTGTGTAACATGTTGACTTATTAATAATAATAATAAAAAACCTCAGCTAGCATATCTCCTATATCACTTGCCAACATTGGAAACTTTGCTTAGTTTGTTCCTCGGTCGTATTTTAAAACCTCGTCGAGAAAACGACAGAAATTTTCCTTACGATCTTAGAGCACTATTGTTGCAATGGGGAATAGCTTTCGTCCTGAGTATGTACATTCGTAATTGTTCTAACCACACCGTTATTGTACTGAATGACTCGGAAGTTGATTAGAGAACATTATTGCATCGGACCGGATCATCCAGCCGGAAAACTGCGCTCAAAAGCTCGCGCATTTCATTCCGGTGCATAATTTCAGCGATGACACTCGGTCAGACGGTCGTCGGTCGGTCAACAATTTTGATGAACGACAGGACAAATGCCCGGTCGCGCCGGACGGCTAACCGTTTCAGGATAGCGAACTAATTGTTATGCAATGGTAGCCGGTTCATTGTCCGGCGGACTAAGGGGTCATGGAAAGGAGACCGCCACAACAATGCAGCATTAGGGGGGTGGAGCGTACAGACAAATTTTTCGCAGCCGTGGGCACCATAAGGCAGTGTCGCTGGCAGTCTCCCTCCTTGCCAACAAACCTTCCCTTTCCCGTTAGGTTTATCCGACGATGAACAACCTACAATTGATGCCTGTACCTCCTTACCCGGCTGTCCCACTTGTGCTGGCAAAGACCACCGTGCCAGGTGTAGGCCCCAACCAGCTCAATCCGGTTCCGGGCATTCGCGGCATGGTGCACAAAGCGTGCATCAATGAGCAGGACACGTACACAGCGGCCAACGGCAGGGTCACGTACACTTTCGACCTGCAACCTCCCGTCCAAGCTGTAAGTTCTTTCGGTCGGTGCCTTTGAGAGTTACAAAAACATTAGCCTATCATTTACGTTTGTTACGACTCTCTGCTAGCTTGCAGCGTGTGCAGTGTGAACTATTATTATTATTGTAGCATTTTCTTCAAAGCTAGTTTGCAAGGTAAATTGTGTGATTAACGATGTCAAGAGACATGCACATAACTCAGACTACGATCGGCATCAAAATTGCTGATAAATGAGTGTTTCGTCTCATTTCAGGCACCAAGTGCTCTCCAGTCGTCGGTAGGCGGACAGGCAGCGGATTACGTCCGATGCCAATGGCCCCTGAGAAACGGCGTACGCTGGGTGATGGACTTCCCAAACAGGCTTCCAGTACTGCCGAGCCTTGCGTTCCAGAACTCGATCATTGTTCCGCGCTTGGTCTACGACACGATGGGCGACCCACGTTATGCGGCGCGAATCGTCGAAATGCGCGAATTCCTTCTTGGAGTCCGCAACATTGCACCTTCACCGTACGACGAACTTCCAGGAACCTGGCCCGATCTCGAGACCTTCATTCGCTGGCTGCTGCGTGATACCAGCGATATTCATGCTGTATACTGCGCCCTGTACCAGATCCGCTACAACGCAAATATCGACATTCACGGGCGACTTCGCAACATGATACGTAAGTGTCTTTGGAATTTCTGAGTACGTTATGTTGTAAGCTAGTTATTTACCGAAGCAAGCTTGTGGCAAAAGAAGCATTTTCTTGTTCAGTTTCCGGGTTTTGAAGGACCAGTCTACAATGATTCTGTTCCTAATGCACGCTCGTGAGCGATTCTGTTCCTAGTACACCAGTCATTCAAAAGGATGAGAGCGTCCAAATCCCGCATCTTTCGGTTTTTATGGTCCTGGCTACAAGTCATTTTAGAAAAAGTCTGATCCTGGAGTATGTTTGTGGGCTGAAAGGTCTTTCATTCAAGGGTTCCTTGTGTTTGTTTATGTTTGTGGGCTGAATGTCCTTTCATTCAAAGGCTGAGAGCGTCCTAGTGCATGATAATGGGCTGAATGTCCTGTCATTCATAGGCCGAGATCGTCCAAATCCCGCATCTTTCGATTTTTGCTGATCCTGGATGCAACTCGTTTAGAAAAAGTCTCGTCCTAGTGCAAGTCCTTCTATTCAAAGGCTGAGCGGCTTCCAAATCCCGCATTTTTCGGGGCTTTGATGGTCCTGACTACATGTCATTTTAGTGCAAGTACGGCCCTAGTTCATGCTTATATGCCGAATGTCCTTAAAAAAGCTAAAAGCGTCTAAATCCCGTATCTTTCGGTTTTTAGTGGTCCTGGCAACAAGTCATTTTAGAAAGAGTCTGATCCTAGTGCATGTTTATAGAGTTTGGCTCCCGTACCAAGGTACGGGCCAAACCCATACCCGCATTATACGGCACGGCAACACAACACGGGAGGGTCCACCTCGGGCACGGGTGCCACAAACAAGCCGTGTTTTGCCAAGCCGTGCCAGCCCAGGCCGTGTTTTATGCCGTGTTAGTGTACACGGCTCGGCATTCTTGGGTCCGCCACGGCACGGCCACATGGCACGGGAGGGAGCACCACGGGTACGGGTACGGCACGGGTGATCTACCCCAGGTACGGGTACGGCACGGGGTACCAGCGCCGACCTCTACATGTTTGTGGGCTGAATGTCATTTCATTCAAAGGCTGACAGCGTCCAAATCCCAGATTTTTTTGGTTTTTTATGGTCCAGGCAACAAGTCATTTAGAGCGAGTCTGGTCCTAATGCTTGTTTGTGGGCTGAATGTCATTTCATTCAAAGGCGCAGAGTGTCCAAGTGCATGCGTGCGCAATAAGTCCTTTTCAACCAAAATATAGGTTGGTTTCAAAATTCGTCATTTTCCAGGTTTCGACGGCCCAGGTTACAAGCTAATTAAGCAAGGGTCTGCCAATAGTGCATGCTTGAGGCAACAAATCATTTCAGTCAAAATGCTTAAAAAGTTCAAAATTGCTCATTCTCCGGGTTTCGACGGTTCAAGCTACAGGCCAGTTATGAAATACACCGTTCCTAATGCATGCTTGTGGCAAGGAATTCTTTCAGTCGAAATGTTAATGGTTTTAAAACTGCTCATTTTCCGGGTTTCGAAGGTTCAGGCTAGAAGCCATTTACGGAATACTCCGGTCTTAGTGCATACTTGCGGCAACAAATCCTTTCAGTCGAAATGCTTAGTGGTTTCGAAAGTCTGTTCCTAACACGTGTGGATACAGCAGACTTTTTACTAGCACGAAACCGCGTAGATTGATTTATTTTGGAGAAGTGCCTACAACCCATTTTTGACTCCTTTTGCAATTTAGCCGTCGACGTTCGAAGCGATGAAGGACCGCGCGACCTCATGCTCTTCTGAATGCCGAACGGACTCAAGCAAACACAGAATCCGCCTGCCTGCCACTGAGCTACCATCCGCTTCTCAATAACCAACGGAACTTTTGCTATGTATCGCAACCCCTGACCTGCTAGTTCGTTCACTTACCTGCTACCCACTTCTCAGTAACCCATGAAGTCTGTGCTATGTATCGCTAGCTGCGACTGTCCTCTTTTGACTTGGAAATAAATCGTGCAAGCGATACAAGGCTATTTTTTCCGAGCAGATGGTCAGTTTCGTATACGTGACATATGTTGTTCCTGTAGGAATTGTTCGAAACATCGAGGTTTTTGGTTTTTTTTGTTGTGAGCGCGCTCAACCTGTGATGGGAGGATAGCCCCCCATGTTTCGCAATTACAACATTATGGTGTTGTTGTGATTACTAACTGTTTCGTTACTAGTCATTAGTATTAGTACGATATTTCGTAACATTGACGTCAGGTTTTACGTAAACTTTAAGATGTCTCGCAACGATATGAAGCACAATGTTGTTGTAGCTTGCGTCTCGCAACACTTACGTGATTCCATAGAGTATATAACCCGAACTAAATGTTAGACGTTGCTCATTGTCTTTTCTTAGGCATGACCACGGGTAAGCTATGAAAACACAACTGACAACGGATGGATTATCCATCGATCATCAAGAAGTGTGTGTGTGCAGGCTGAGTGCTGTGATTAATGGTTCGCGGCATGGTTCGCGGTCATTACCATGTTGCCACTATTGTCGCCGACCAAACAAAGCCTCATTCGTTGTTGACCATATCCAACTTCAGTTCTGGCGTCTTCAATATTTCCAATAGTGGAGGCGTCGCACTAGCGATATTTCAAAGTACCTATTTTTCTCACTACTTAGAAAATTATTGGACGACTTTAGGAAATTCCTGCTGGGCACATGTAATTTGTCTTTAGTCTTTTCCTGTGTAGGACGCCCATCTGCCTCACGACCCACTTGACGTACAGTATTTTCTCTAATAAGCACCCCTCCTCTATTACCCCCCCCCCACCTAATAGAACCCCCTCCCCAAAAATTCACAGCTGGGC
>JNEY01000135.1:0-18621 GCA_020875895.1 Aphelenchus avenae | reverse complement strand
GTCTTTGATCGGCTCCATGGCGAGTGTCTCCACCGAGGCGTGTACTTCGCGATTGAGGCCTAAAACATTGTGTTTTACCGTATGTCCGAATACCATAATTTACTTACATACGATGGCATTCTTCAGCTTCTTCGCACCGGAACCTGCTTCTGCGGCGCAACTACTGCGCTTTACCGGACTGGCCAAATGCTGAACGTCGTTGTCGGCCTGCATCTCCATGTTCTCCATGTCGTCGCTGAGGTTGGAGACTAGGCTCTTGTGGGGTACCACTTGACAGTCCACGACTGTGAGACATCCGGCGCAGGCGTCTTCACGGGCATTCGCTCTGAAACGAAAAATCGTCAGGGAAAAGAACAGGTAAATGTTGCTATTTTTTAAAAATATATTGCATACTGATGTTCATTTAAAATATTACGCTGTCGCTCGTGGGTTCACTTAAATATGTGAAAACTATTGTTTTCAGATCTCATCGCCGCTCAACTTCCCGTCGGCAAGTGTCTTCTTCGCCCGTCATGAATACCGAATGATACTCATCACAATCGCCTTGCTCGCGGTCACTCAACTGGAAGTTGCAAATCTCGGACACCCTGAGAGGGAGCTCCGCACGTCACCACACCAGTGAACGAAATCCACAAAGGTATGCTAGAGAAAAGTCTTGCGGCACATTATGGTGTGGTGTATCGTTAGGCGGAAAAAATGTAGCATCGGCACGGCAGCCGAACAACGAGCAAATGGCGCAGCGTCTGCAGCATTATTAACGTTCGCGCGCGTGTCACATCAGTTTACCGAGACGAAGTATGCTGCTATAAACCGCATTTCTTCTAGTAACTTTCGCATTATTGCAGCTCTCGCCGTTTAATTACGACGAAAAGCGGTCGTCTTCCGAAGGACACAACTCACAAGGACTGTGGACAACATCTCAAGAACACGAAGACTGGTTTCTTAGGCGTCAGTAGCTCAAGCCTACCGCCGTTTCGCAGATGACATGGCCCATCAAATTCCCGGGACGCCTAAGAGACAGCGTCTGGGCGTAAAGAAAGCAGCAGTCAGTCACTTGCCATCTCGGAACGTCACAAAAGAAGCTATACACGACAGCTGGACGACGTGACAAGCGGTGCGCACTGTCTTCAATATTATCAACATTAAGTGAAAGCTCGAACAAGCAAGCCGTGTTACTGCCGACGACGGTCAAGCCCCAAAAAATATGCTTCGCCATGAACGGCTGCAGGATGCTGTCGGACTCTGCGAAAGCGAAAATGAACGCAAGCTCACTTTGCGCGCCGCGAAACGGGTCGCGTCTCGACGATAGCGCGCCACCGCACAGCAGCAGCAACTACGCTTCAACCTCAACTGCCACCCGGGCAGGGTTCACGGACAAGCTTAGCCGCTACGTGCAGCATCGGTTCTACCTTCCCAGCTAGTACGATTTATGTAAGATCCGCGATTCTCTCATTCTACAACACAGCCTCCACTGGTTCTACCAGTACCGCAGAAAATGCCAACGGCAGCGCGACGCAACGAGACTTCCGGAACGTAGACCAATGGACCGGGGAATCCTGTCTAAGGTACATCCGAAAGTTCGGCAATCCGCTGGATGTTTGCAGTTCTGCGTAGGCGAAACAGGCTAAGCCCTCTTCACGCTCTCTCTCTCTCTCTCGCGGCTTTCTCTTTCACTGGGTTTGTATGGGGAAATGCGCCATCTAGAGCCGTGTCTGGAGGAAGAAGCTGAGAAGCCGCCGACCAGATCTACGCAGCCATTTCTCGTTCAGTCGTTTTCGGCGGCTGCAACACCGTGCCCTATAAACAAGGTACTTACTCTTCATTGCAAACACTGGCGCCGCTCTCCTTGGGCACGCCGTCGTCGATTTCGCCGCTCTCCTCGGGGCTGAAGGTGCGGTAAAACTGCAGCTTCTTCGTATCGTAATAGTACTTGATGATCGCGCCCAAGGGCTTGTGCGGGAGCTAAAACAGGCAAGTTTAGGTGTAAGGACCATGCAACTGGATCTTGCAGGTAAAAGGAGGATTGTGGTGTAAAGCCAGCCGTATGGTTCGTGAGGCCAGTATCGGCCCTCAATAGTACGTTATATCTCAGATTCCTGCGAGAAAGCAGCTGGGCGCAAGCGGAAGGAAGAAAAGCGAGAACAAGACACCCGCCATCGCGGGCCCCGTGGCGTAGTGGAACAGAACCAGCGTCCAGAAAGTGACCATAGTGAATTTAGGTGAGCGCTCAAACCCCGCGCTCTGCCACCGCGGGAGCCCCAAACGTTTTCCGGAAGCTGTGGCCGCAACAGCTTTTCGGACATGGTGCCACAACCGCATGAACGAAGCGGCGACATAACCGAGCGCCCGTCGGAAGGGCGCAGCCCGTCTCAAGAACAGGCAGCTGACGTACAGCTGGTTCAGGCGTCCGGCGACAGTTTCGCAAAGGGATTAGCCGCCTGGCCAGCAAGAAGTGCCGGCCACGAAGAGAAGCAACGTGCAGCCGCCTCGGCAAGGACCTGCAGGCTGCAAGACGGACAGAGAAGCTCGCGGCAGTGAAGCACAAGAACGCGGTGGCAGAGGTCAGGCGGGTGTGTCGCAGATTCCTGCGAGAAAGCAGCTGGGCGCAAGCGGAAGGAAGAAAGCGAGAATAAGACACCCGCCATCGTGGGCTCCGTGGCGTAGTGGAAGAGAACCAGCGTTCAGAAAGTGATCACCAGTGAATTTAGGTGAGTGCTCAAGCCCCGCGCTCAGCCACCGCGGGAGCACTAAACGTTTTCCGGAACTGTGGCCGCAACAGCGTTTCGGACAGGACTCTCAATAGGCAAAGGAAGCAGCCAAGCATGCTATGCGTCCAAACGATCGGCGCCTTCAGTTTGTCGCGCTGCTGCCGTGCCAAAGCTTCCTTGCTGCCTCTTCCCGGCAACGTTCCGTAGAAGGCTTATTCGGCATTGTAGCCGTCAAAGACTTGCTCAGACTGTTCCACAATTATGTTGTGTTTTTGAACTGTGGCAAAATGCCTGTTCTTAGAGGAAGAGTCACAAATCCGGCCACTTTAACTCGCTGTCCACATTGCGTTATTGTGGTCGTTGTGGACAAACAGTCCTGCCGGAGGTCGACACGCCGGTGCCGTTTTCCGAAGAAGGTTATCCACGTTTCTGCTCTGCGTACTGGTGCTGCCGCTAGTCGCGATGGGGCACCACCATCCGCAGGTGAACGGCGGGAATCTTCCAAACGGTGATCACTCCAGGCGGAACGACGTTCTTCACACGACGCAGCTGAGAGCGCTGTCGAGGACATTTTTGTGGTAGATCCCGTATGGCCATAGGTCGGTTTTGGATTTGCGGGGGGGGGGGGCTACGTTGTTGCCGGAGATGACTAGTAGCAGGCGGCAGCGCCTCGGTTTTCTGGTACCCGTTTCAGAGCAAAACTCTGAGATTCCTTCGGAGAATCCAGTTTATGTACGCGTTCCGTGTTTCGTCAATGTCGATGTCGAGGACCTCCATTGCCTCGTGAAGGCAGCGTAGCTTGAATGAGACATGCCTTGTATAATCATCGCAAACATTCGAGACCTGGCGTACCTTAGCGGTGCCTTCCTACAGAAGGCGGGCGCGTGTGTCCGCGTCAACCTTAAGGGAGGTGGCGCGGCAACTGGGGCTCACGATCCACTAGGATGCTTTCCACTCAATCTTGCAGTTTGAATCGATCCCGGGAGGGATGAATTTAAAGCAAATCGCAATCAGTTCTTTTTTGTTTTTAAAAAATGTTTTTTTCTAAGTGCTCAAGATTATTTCCTTCTGTGAATTAAGTAAAAATTTGTCTTTTTTATTATGCGGTCCTGAACGTACCAGAAGGCGGATCTTGTCGAACTCCTTTCCAAACTTGGTGAAGCCTACGTGGAAGAGGTCCTTGTCGGCCTCCGACCATTCACGGTCTTCCTTGACGACTGCCGAGAGGTGCTGCTCAGCGGCGCGAATGTCCCACTGCTGTCGTGAGAGCTCGTAGAGAGCCTAAAACATAATGTTACAAAGAGAGTCCTTACAGTGTGCAGAGACGCACAGTGAATTGAAAGGAGACAGAACAGAGGTTTATTGTAAGCCACATATATGTGATTTTCGGCCTCTTTTCGCTTTTAAGCCAAGAAAACGAATAAATTAGCAAGCTAATACATACTGCATGCGGCGTGATTGCCAATATAGCTCCGCGAAAAAACATAGGAGGACCCCATGTGATGTTACCGCCGCGGGCAACCGACTGGTTGGTTTAAACGAGAGAAGGGCGCCAGGAACGGGTAGAACGGGATTCAAAACCCGCTTCCGCTCGCTATCATATGCGCCTTGTACGCGTCACGCCCAGAGTTCGAAATGGGCCCAGCTTTGTCGGGCCAGCCCCACTTACTCTGGGCCCGGCCCGGGCAATAAAGCAATTTTATTTTTTTTAATCAGGGAAAAATTGCCTTGATCCCCTTTAGCACTTTTTCTAAATGCCGGTATTTCTGCCGTTGTAAGCTACTTAATGTTCTGCGGAGAAAATATTCGCAATTAATAAGGCTGCAATGGGGATTATGAGGCAAGATTTGATCATAAAAATGGCCTGGATTTGGCCTAAACTGGAGATGGGCCGCCCATTTCTAACTTTGGTCACGCCATTAAATGGGTGGACACTTGCAAGCGAATGTACGCCTTTGCACAGCGCGCATGTGAAAGCAGCGGCGTGCCAAGAATCAAGAACTAGGGGACCACATTTTAAGGGCGGACAATATATTTACCAACAAAATGGATCTTGCCCTTTTTTCGCGCCGGCTTCCGGTGCGGCGGTCATAAGGGGTCCCTTTGCTTTTTTTTAGTTGAGGGAGTTTTATGGGGGTGTGGGGGGCCTATGCCCCACGGGTCGGTATGCTGCCGTGTGCAATTGCTTAATTCGGTCTTCTGACAGTGACACCATTTTTAGCGTCTAAATAGGGCCCACTCTTCTTAAAGGCAGTTATTTTATCTACACAGATCAACTGAAAACTTACGTCCTCGATCGGGATCCCGTGCATGCTGAGCATCGCGTCGCAGTAGACCTTGATCCGGTCCATCTGCGCATCGTCGGCCGAAGCCGGCATCTTGATGACGAGTTCATCGCGGTCCGGCGCGTCGAGGTAGGCCGAGTCGGGCGGTGGGCTGCGAGTTGATGAGGGCACTGCTGCGGCGGTGCTCGCGGTGCACGACGCCTTTGCCATGGGCGAGTGAATCTTCTTCGCGTTCATTTGAATAGAGTTGTCTAAAATGGAAATAGGTAGAGGCCAATATTCCGAGTGCGGAGGAAAGAAACAGAGCGCGGAGGTGAAAAAATAACGACGGCAAGGCTGGCGGTGCCTGCCCATGAGGTAATGTAATGTTGTAGCCGAGGCGTTATTGGCTAGCCAACCGCGTTGTTGGCTAGCCAGCCGTGTTTGGCAAAACCGACGACAGTAAACGCTGTTTGCAACCGCGGACGGCTGGATCTACGCCATCCGATATATTTGGAGAGTATCAACACAGCTTAAACTCTGCGAACATTCTGAGAATTAAATAGGTAAAATATATTCCATTTTTAACAGAATAGACTCTGGATAAATGGATCGCTGGGACGGCAACATTATTTCCGCCTGATCAGAGGACCTCGGACCAGGACCTCGCTTACGTCAAGCCGAGTCTTCTGAGTCTTTCCAAATGGCAACATAGGCCGCCACTCTAGGATAGGCGTAAATTTGGGAGAAGGATCCTGAATAAATGTATCAAGAGCTTGAGCTAGTGATTAAAACAAAAAGGGACTGATCAGTGCCATTAAGCAATAAGCGAGTACCGTATTGGCTCGAATAGTGGGCGATCGCCCACTGTTTTTCGATGGTCAAATTTTCGAGGCTTTCGTGAAAGTAGTAAAGGTTCCCCCCTATGGATTTAGCAAAATTTTTCGAAATTTTCGTGACAAAAAGTTCTCGTCTAGGATGAATAGTTATGGCCTAAAACGTGTTCTAAACATGTGTCTGTGACAAGTCAACTTTGAACTTTTTGGTGATCGCCCACTATTAGGGGTCGCCCACTATTAGGACTCGCCCACAATTCAAGCCAGGTAGGTGAGCCAACCATGTTTCAAACGCGGTTGGCTAGGCCAAAACCAGGGTTGGCTAGCCAACGGTGTTTTCAAACATGGTTGGCTGAAAAAAACATAATCGGCTGCAACATAAATATTGAAGCGAGGAAGGACGATGAATACACGCGACATCTCGGCTTGATCAGGCCGTAGTTCTGCATGCCTGACGGTGCCTATAATGAGCCGACATTCAAGTCCGCCCGCAAGCGATGCCGTATTTTCTCTAACAAATCTCCGGGGGGGGGGGTCACTTTTTTCTTCGCTCTATGGAGTGAGGATATATTAAGCGGTGAGGTCTAATAGAAGGGGGGGGGGATTTTTTGCGACTGCAAAATATCTTGGCAGAAGGCCCGAAATTTTGGATAATTTCGGCCAAGATCGACCAAAAATTCATCAGACTTTAACGACATCTGTTTATTTCTGAGAGTTCTTGCGCAATTTTTTTGTTAGTACACTTTATGCCTAAATAAGCTTTAATATGGTTCAATTTACCTAAAAATTTCCATGAAAAAGATGACATCCCAACGGAGAAAATGGTTAAAATACCGATATGGGCGTCGAAATTACCAATTTTTCTCCATTAGACCGCTCAGGGGTCCATTACGGGTTTTTCTTTCGTCGCCCTCTGCAGCGGCGGTCAATTAGGTCGGGCCTTCTAATAGAGGGGGAACTATTAGAGAAAATACGATGTTTTTTGGGGGCGTCTCGTAATTCAGAATCCTGAGTTCCGATTCGTAATTCCGACGGCTTTCAAATTCAGAATTCCGACAAAATCTGTGAGCTCAAATTCAGTCCTCGGACTGAAAAGAGCGACTTAAAGACCACAATAAAGTCGCCCAAGTGATGGACGAATGATGCCGAAGCGTAGCGTGGACGGACGCTGCGCGTCAGCTGACTCATTTTTACGTTGGTACCCAAGAGGGAACAACGAACCCGACGCACCTGATCAGAGCGTGCCGAACAAAGGGTTGGCCATTAGGGTCTTAGCGAATGCTGCCTTTTGGACAGTTGCCTAGAGTGTTCTTAACAAAGAAGCCCGGCGCAGACGGTGTAGTATTAATCTGAACAAGAAATGAATTCCGTGGGAAATTGCTTTTAACGACCCTAGCGACTGCACCCTCTAATTGCAATCGGAATCGGAACGCAACAGTCGAAACTAGGGATATCGCATTTTGACGCATCCCCGATATGGGCATAGAAACACGAAGATATGCGGAAAAGGAGCCCTGCTAACGCAGCTACCAAGGAAGCACGAAGCGAAAGCGCAGCGCTGCTCCGAAATGGATGGGATAAACAAACCAGCGCGTACGCCGAACGCATCAGCAGCAGCCGACTGGCGAGCCGTGTGCGCTGGCTCTGGCTTCCGTTCCGCGGGGTAGTGCAGCGCATACCCCACCTCACGCATCGCGACGGCGGCGCTGGTGGAGGGAGGACGGCCGGGGTCACAACAAAGGGGCCGAGAGAGAGCACAGGTGGCAGTGAGGGTGCGAGAGATACTTTAGTTTTCAATCAATAATCAATTAAGTAATCAATATGTTCAACGTGATCATCGTTCGGAGAGGTCCAGGATCGTCCATAAAATGGGTGACCATCCCTGGGAAGAACTGAAGGTCCAAACACAAGCCGTACCGTACAGCCGTACGGTACTGACCCACCCGTACCGTACTGGACCACCCGTACGGTACAGCCGTACCGTAATCAGTACGTCCCGTACTAAAAAGCCGTACTAGGCAAAAATAAGCCGTAGTAAAGGCAAAAATAAGCCTAAGCGTAAGCTCAAACCGTTGCTTAACCGCAACTTATGACTAAGTTTCAGTTATTTTGTCCACTGATTGCTTCTTTTATAAGACTTTCAAGGTCTACCAACGTAATTATCGAAATACCTATCTATGGAAATGGTAGCCATTTTGATAATTTTTTGCCAGTCTTGTTGCCGATAATACGGCTTTCAGTACGGCTGCCATACTGACCCGCTGCCGTACCTTACAGCCGTACTGGCCGTATGGACCCGTACCGTATTACGGTACGGGTGCCGACCTTTAGGAAGAACTTCAACCCTCTTCGCAGTCCTACCACAGGTGATAGCGTCTGCAGGAGAATAGCAAGCGGTTTGCGAGTTTAGACGTAGATCAGCGTTTGCGGCCATCATTAAGGCACGCGGTCGTCGGAGAAAGGGAATAGACCGAACGTGACCGTAGAATAAGAAAGCGGCGGCAGCAATATGCCTGACTCATTATTGGCGCGATAATTCAGCATTATTGGCGCGATAACGCAGCACACGCGGTAAACAGGCGCCCGTGAAGAAAGTGACGTTGGTCAGCCAAATCCTGCAAAAATACTGCACTGAAATCCCACTTGGGCGTCCCTAACGCATAGTATTTTTTAAAGCTTAAAACTCTATAGATGGACTGGGGCACAACAAGCGATAACTCAAAGAAAAATTGCCAACTCAAGTGAAGCAAATGCCTCGCAACGAATGAAAAAAATATCGCGTGTTGCACTTGCGTTAAATCTTACCGATGAGCGAAACTTTGGTCACCGGTCACAAAATGTACACGGAAGGGCTCGGAAGCTTAGTCGTAACAGTAGGCGAGGGAACATTGCTTCGGCAGAGCGCTGCGCGGTCGCGTTCCGAAGCCAATGCTAGCAAATGTGCGCTATTTTCGTGGGTCATTCGTGGTCGTGGGTCTGGGCATTGACTGTGTAATGCGCTCAGCGCGGTGAATTTTGTCTCGGCGAGATCACAAAAATGGGTCATAGGTCGCTGAACAGACAAAGGTCTCGCCGTGCGGCGGAGAATATCGATTAGTGACCTCTTGCCGGATCGCCGACGCCATACGGCATGAAAGAAGGAAGATCAGCTGCAACACTCAAACTGTGCTGAACAGTTCTTTTGTCGACAGCAAGGCCTCTCCATGCACGAATCTATAAAGCACGTCGGACTCGCCGGGGTAAATTGTCAAACCAAGCGGACGAATAACGGACAAAAACATCGATGAACATGCGAAACAGTCAGACGGAACTGGAAACCGAAAGAAGAAAAACATTGTCGAGGCGAGAGTGAAAAGGAGCAACAAACGCCAGAACAGTCTCAAGTTCCAACCTACGCTCTGGGGGAGGCTACTGCAGAAACTAAATATCTCCCCATATCAGGTCATGCTTGGTCTACTTAACCTAATCTGTGCCTGAGATGCATGCTAAGGATCCAGCACGCGACTACGGCAAAGACTATCACGAACCCGACACGGCGGCACAGAGACCCAGCAACAACAATGACAGCTCGGTCCGGAAGAAGCGAGCATTGGATAAGCGTGAAGCCAGTTTGAAGAAGCACCGCCAGGGAAGGCAATACGTGAAGCACCACCAACAGCCGATCCATGAAACCGAAGTTTATGCAGAACAATCGGATCAAGCGCAAGACGACAGCGAACAACAACCATAGCTATCCTGTTTGTGTACCATGTGCCTAATGTTGCATTTGCTTCGCAGGAGCTCGCTTTCGATAACAGGGAGGTATGTGGTAAGATGGCTGTTCAATGTAGTAGAGCACAAGACCCGTCTGGAGCAACAGTCATTACTCCGAACGTAACATGTGTTCATCTCATGGTGCCCGTCTCCCCGGATCGCATTTATCTCATAGTTTCACGTCAGCCCCTGCGTGGGCAGTTCGAATCCACCTTTGCTCGACCCATTACGCTTCGGTCTCAACCGGCATTTTCCCAAATCCAGTTATCAGTTGGCAGTTGGCAATAAACAGATACCGGTTGTGTGTGCCTAGGGGACTGGAAGGCTTTCGGACCAAGGTCTAGCGGAGCACTCAGGGTCGCTACACGTGATATATTCCATCGTAGCTGCATACCATCTACCGCTAGCCGTATCCCACCATCTGTGTTCTCACTACTCCACACATTTTGGCAATCACATATGTCACTGATACATAACTTGCTTATAAGAAACTCTGCGATCTTATCGTGCCGCGCATTTCTAGGCTTGTGTCGTTAGTGCTTTAGTGTTTGCTTAATATCATTCTCCAAGACATTCTACCTCTTCTTCGACAGCAACACATCCTTAGCCACTGATCCAATATGTGTCGGCACAATATAAAAGTCGAGACGCGTCGCGTGAGAATATGGAAACAATAAGGTACTAGTTTGTCGATCCTGTAATATGCGTAAAATTGCGAGGACCTCCACTCGGAATGCGCCCTATACCCATTACTAGCTAAAGAAAGATACATCCCGCGCATCAGGACTCATTTAATTTCTTAATGAGTACATATCTCTAACTGTAATTCGAGCACCACCATACAACATGTGCACATACCAAGTTTTAGCAAGTTGCTAAGGCCGTCAAAGTTTTGTGCGGGTAGCGACAAACTAATTCATGAAAGACAGCGAAAGCCGGATAAAAGTAACAGCATGCGGAAACAGACTCGGAATTAACGACATAATAGCAATTGATTGGTAGCGCGCAACGAACCGACGCTACGAAACGACGGAAAGTAGACCACTCAGCGATAACGCGTACGCCACTCCGGGTAGCCCGCCGTGCGAGAATTGCTGCTCAGAGCAGCAGACGTGCAGTCTTTCGCCGTCTGTGCACAGCACTCGCGGCTTTCCTTCGTGTGCGCCATGCGGCTGCTCCACAAACACTCGCTGGACGCGGGCTCAGCCGCGGCGGACCGGTTTCGCGTGCGCTCGCCGGCGCCTCTTGTCGTCCTTCTCATCGACCAATCACAAACTCGTTTCACGCACGAGTAGTTTTTGGTCGCGAGCGGTTGGCACTTCCAGGAACCGAGCGACAGGCAAGCGCCCATTACTCGGGGCCCTTTTACGCAATACTGCGTCCGCGCTAGTGTTGTCTCCGTTAGTCGCATATGACTGGTCTGCTCCACAGACACTGCACTCTCTCGCACGCTTTACACCGCCTGTGCTAACGGCCCACCCATCACAACCCGGCGAAAAGACACTCATACTGGTGTCGTTCTGGCTAGGTAGCCGGCTCTCCTCGAGGCTCTTATGCACACGCACTCTCTCATCAACGACCACTCGTAGCGCGCTCTCTTGTTTCTGCACTGGGTCCTCTGGTGGATGTTGGTGTGCCCCGCCGCCGACTAGGACGAGCCACGGGGCAGCAACGGAGAAATTGGGCGCCGCGTCCCTGTGTTCGCCTGAGATTCACGCGGCGCACACTACCTTTCTCTTGTGCCACGCGTCCCTTTCCTCTACCCTATTGGCGTTCACGCACAGTTGGCTCTTGCGCCCTGCTCCGCCAGACGCCTTGCGAGGAAGCCGCCATTTTATCAACGGGTTTTGCTGACCTCTCGGCCGTCCCGCTCGCCTTCCTCGCCCACTCCGGCGCACGCACATTCTCTCCATCTTAGCCAAACCACCCGATCTCTCATCGCTCCCTGCGCGCACTCTCCGCACGCATAATGGCTGCTGCTTGCTGGCCACCGCCAGAGTCAGCCATCAGCCGGCCGGCGAGAAGGGGAGAAATGAGCGCAACACTCACAACGCGCCTCGCGGAATCAATACGTTCTTTTGCATGCGTGCGCCATTTGGCATGCGGCCAATGCGCGAGTGTCTTGAAGATAGGCCCCCCAAAAAAGCCGACAGGCGTTGCCTTGATTACCTCCTTGTTAGGTTTTGTATGAAAGCCCTATTGTGCGTTGGATTTTATGGGTTCCTTTGTTCGAACCTTGGGTTTGATGGGATCTGCAAGTATAATACGAGTAATGGAAAAACAGGCTACCGTAATTTCTCTAATAAATCCCCCGGGGGTTTACTTTTCGATCACTCGATTGTTATAATTCTCAAAAATTATAAATGCTCATAACTGTTTTGTTTATTCTCCATACGTGTGATTCTTAGTCGTAAAATTCTTGCTTCGCCGCGTCGTCTGTTCATAAATGGTCTTAGATTGGGCGCACACGAGCCCCCTTGGCAGCTATGAATTTTCGGGTAGGTGGGTCTATTAGAGGGGGAGCTCTAATAGAGTGAGGGGATTTTTTAGAGAAAATACGGTATGTTCTAATACTTCTGGATTACGAGAAATGTAAGTTTTCGCTCAATGATGTTCGTATTCGTACGTCTATCGCTTACGCTCATGAAATACTTTTGTTCATTTGAGCCCATTGCAACGTAGGGCGAGGGGCTATGGCCAAACGGTTTCTGCAATGTGCTTTAAAGACCCTCAAAATTTTTGGGGCCTAACTTCAGTGGGCTGCTATTCCCGTGCAAAAATCATAAAGTTGTCTAAAGAGGTGTAGCGTAAGAGTACGCGATTGAAGAGGGCCAAATACTAGGGCTGACCTTGCGACACCCATTGTTTCGCGGTTTCTCGCTCAAGTTCTGTAGTTCGATGCACTAATTACCTTTGTTCAGAGTTACCCATTCAGAATGCCCAAGCGACGTCACGAAGCGGCACCGATGAAGCGTACGGACAAGGAAGTGGACGAACTCCTCAAGACCAGAGAGGTATGCAGCTAGTCCTGGTAAATGTGGCACACTTCTCGCGCTTTTTTTGTCTTTTGGTCCAGGTAACAAGCGAAAAATTATCGGAGCTAACGCAAATTCTCTGTTTCAAACCCGGTGAAGTGCATGTGTGCGTAAGCATTTCTTCCTTTTTTGCTAAATTCATTTAGTGTCCTTTTAATTTACTCAAAATTAAATTATGTTTTACCCAAAAATTAAAAAAGTGCTTTATTTTTAAATTAATTTTTTAAATGTTTTGCAATTCGTTTTTAAAATTACCTCCATAAAGATTCGTGAAAAAATTGGCAAATTTATACTGAAAGTCTTTTGTATTAGTTTTATTCTCGTCTTTAGGACCTTGTGGAGAAGCTGCGGCGGCTGGAGGAGACGGAGGTGTCAGTTGAGAAGATGGAGAAGACGGGAGCCAAGATCGCCGAGCGGGCTGACGCCTACCGCAAATGTCTCCTCAAGGTGGAGCGGATGCTCGACAAGGAGGAGGTGACCTACGACAATCAGGACGAGGAGTTCGAGGGCGGCTTCGAAGAGTGAGTCATGGGGTAAGCAATGTACGTGTACAGCCATTGTTGTAATTTAGAGCCGTCAAGCGTCCGCGTGTGTGCGTCTACCAGACCGGCATCGAGCCGCTGAATCGACTCGTCACCGACTTCGTCAACGGTGCCCCTAAGAGCGAGCCGAAGTATTGGTAAGTTTCACATTACTTTAGCATGCAATGCGTGCAGTCAGGCGTACTAGGTAAGCGGTGCCCACTGTGGAAGCATGCATGTGCTGTATTTGCTTGCAAAGCGCAATATCGCATGCAGAACAATGCATGCGTACAGTTGTGCCTTACCGCATGGCGGACGACGCGTGCGTGCAATCATGAGTACTAAGCGGTACCGCATGCGGAAGCATGCACGCGCACTGATAACTATGCGGTACCGCATGCGGAAGCATACAACGTGTAGTCATCCGCATGCTGAAGCATGCACGAATGCCGTCATGCGTTATCGCATGCGTGAAGTGCGTACAAGCTGCTACCGCATGCATGCCTGAAACTATGCGTACTAGGCGTACTACATGCATGCATGTATGCAGACATTCGTACCCAGCTGTAGCATGTACCATGTACTGTACACGGTGGTCGCTAAAGCACCGAGTACGCTACCGCGACATCCCTTCGGTACGGCAATATTTAAGCGTCGTACGAGGTTTCATCGCTTTCCGTCCTAAGTCGTTCTTCGCTTGGCATAAATCCGGCCTTCCACTCGTCCATTTTAGTGCACTGACCGTGAACGCTCTCCATCGCATGGTTCGCCGAATCCAGAAGGCCGGCAACTGCCCCGTCGTCGACGACGTCGTCCCGAAGGACAAGAAAGTCTACGGTTCGCTTCAAGCTCCCGCAATGACCATGACTCGCACATTTTAGAGCTTTGGCTCACGGAGCTCGTCCAGGAGGTGAACGACTACACCCGCGCCTACCACCTCGACATGCAGACCTTCTTGGGCTTCGGCTTCGCCGGGTTCGATGGCAAGCTGCCGGGTAAGCAAAGTATTAGGTTCAAAAATCACATAACGTCGTCTAGAAGAAGTCAAGGGAGTTATTGCGGACTCCGGAGCGACAAAGCGCCTTGTGGACGCTCGGAAGGCCACTACGTCCTCGATGGCTAAGGTTTGTTCCAATCCTCAGGAAAGCGACGGATGGAATTTTTAGGCGATTAACGAGGCGATCGCGTCGGGCGAGGTACCGGACGGCCACGTGGACGGCGAGGACTCTGGCGACGCCGTTGGTAGTGCCGGCAGTGACGATGGACGCGACGGAGACGGTGTGTTTTTACTCATTGTTGTTGCATCAGAACTTTATGATGGACCAGGTGACCCTCTGCCAGCGTAGCAGTTAGATAGTCCAGTGCAAGTCTAAACATTGCCAATGTAGTTCAAATAGTCCAGCGCGTGGTAAGGCGGTCTAGCGCCTAAAATATGTCGTGAGCGCGGTCCAGCCCAAGCCAGCCCAATCTCAGTTAAGGTGGGTCCAATGGTGTGCGCATCCGTCCAGCATAGGTAAGCTGGCCCAGTATTGAGTAAGCCAAAGGTGGACGGGTTGAAGCCTAAGGTGGATGGGTCCAGCGCAAGCTTAAAGTAGCTCGACTTTCCTTACTTAACGAAGTCTGATTTGCAGAAGACGAGCTGGAGTCCCTGCCCGACAAGAAGAACCTGCCGTCGCCGAGCGGCAGCGACATCAGCGAACTCGCGGCGTCCGCCTGCGTGAAGCGCATCCGTCTCAACGGCGACCTCCCAACGAGCGGTGACGACGACGAGGACGACGACATCGAGGTCCTTTACGATGGTCCAAGCCCGCCGGCAGCGAACGCCAATGAAGGTGAGAGTCGTTACTGGACCATTTACGACAATGCTAGACAACCATAGTTGCTCAAGATATGTTTAAGTTTTAAGCTCTTTTAGACCTTACTAGGGCTCTGTAGGCTGTCTTATGCTTTCAGCCTATAGCGGTTGTGCACCCTATTCGGGCAGACAGACCTTATTCTACCGCCAGCGTTGCCTAGCTTGACCCTCGCTGGTGACGCCATCAGCTGCGTTCATAGTTCTTGTTTTAGACACCGACTCGGACATTGAATTCATCGAGGAGGTCCCGCCGGCAGAGCAGAAGGTGGACGAGAACGTCGACGTTTCCACTGATTCCACCGAAGAGGTCACCATGGTCGAGGTCCAGCCGAACTCGAAGAAGACCGAGGACCCCGGCGACGTCGTGGAGAAGGCCGTCATCGCGGACGTATCGGAAGTGCTTCCGGCTGCCAAGGTCAACGGCGAGACGGAAAATGGCTCCAAGGTCGACTAATAGTTCACCAATCGGATAAGCGACGACTCCGATGCTGCCCCTTCGTTCATTTATGACATTCCACGGGTTATACTTGTGACTTTCGACGTTGTGTGACTCCGATGCGTGCATAAATGCCGCTGCGTTTTGAGACTTTAAACGACTTGAAATAAACTCGTTCGTTTACTATGCTTGCTTTTGTGCTCACGCAAGGCGCGAAGATGCCTGAATGACTCGCATTCCGTCCTCTGTCATCAGTTGGCAACATCTCCGCTAGGCACATATCCACGTGAATATCTTACTTATATTCTGAGCGCATCCAATGCTAAACCTATGTTTTACCACGGTTTATAAAGCAGGTAACCTATTTTGCAATAGAACTGGACTAAGCTTTTATTCTCAAAGGAAAATACTCATTTCGTTAAAGAAGACCACGGTCCTGCGAGAAGTGCTGAAAGCATTAGAAGCGGAGATTCTGGCTATCCACTCAGTGGAGGGGGCAGTCATCCCCAAACCAGTGATGGGCGCTTTTTTCTGAGGACCGGGACCGGGACCAAAGCCACCGGGACCAGCGGGACCGGGACCCGCCCATCCCTGCCCCAGACGCGCCTGGACCGACGAACTTCTCTTAAAGATTGGCGCTGGTACCCCGTGCCGTACCCGTACCCGTGGTAGACCCACCCGTGCCGTACCCGTACCTGTGGTCCCCCCTCCCGTGTCATGTAGCCGTGCCGTGGTGGACCCAAGAATGCCGAGCCGTGTACACTAATACGGCATAAAACAAGGCTTGGCAAACCACGGCTTGTTTCTGGCACCCGTGCCGTACCCGTACCCGTGGCGGACCCACCCGTGCCGTGTTGCCGTGCCCTATAATGCGTGTACGGGTACGGGCTTGGCTCGTACCTTGGTACGGGCGCCGAACTCTAACTTCTCTTACGCTGAGGTTCCAAAAAGTTTCGAAAGTAAATGAAGTCGTTTTGCGTTCTATTGTGTCTCGTTCTGTGCTCGTATGTCGCATGATGAATGAAAAACAAGCAACCGTCTGGTTTCGTTCGTGTTTTGTATTCTCTCACGAACTGAGCTCACAACAGAGCAACACGTTGACACTTTGCATCACCTCGTGCGCAGACGGCTCTATGGCTTGGAAAGGAAACATCATGGCCAAGCATTGTGCAAACTATGTAGGAACGTCCGCGCTTCGCCTGAAGGCCGAACCAATGGCACGGTAGTTATGGCCCAGCTAAAGTGAATTCTACCTTTGTCCTTAACTTAAAGCGACGTCTCGGTCTCCACCGGGAAGGCTTAAAGCACTCGGAGAAGAGGTTTTTTCCTCATGTTGAGGTGTCGGAGAATTTCACTTTTCTTTTTCTGAACGCAACAAGCCAGAGAGGGGCGTTTGAATTGGGCAAATCGACGTACAGGCTTGGTCTTGTACAAGTGCTCCTTCGCCTTTTGAGAAGGACGAATGTTTTACGGGTTGTGAGGGGTTGGACAATACATTGCCTTTGCCTCCGAAAGATCCTCCCCCAGCCCTTGTATGTCGGAAGATCGTCTCGTGGTCAGGGCTAAAAAAACCGCATGAAGCTCGTGCCAGTTTACGCCAGCTTTTAATGTGTTATTCCAGGACTTGGAGAATCGAAATGAGCGACGAAGAATACGATTGGAAGGACTGTTGCGAGGATGACTGGTCCGTTTGGCTGAGGCCTGAGACATGGGCCTGGGCCGTCCTGCTGCTCGTACAACTGAGCATGGTCGCTTTCTTGGTGACCAGTGGACGGAAGGACAGGTCGTTCCGACAGGCCTTCTATGTCTTCTTCATAGCGGTCACTACCGTCGACTGCGTTCTCGCCCTTCTGGTAAGCTTCCGGATCGACTTCAGAATTTCGGCTAATCAGCCAAAAATTCAGAACAAAACGGGCGAGTTCAGTTGCTGAACTGGTTGAACTGGGACTGGTGGAACTGGTTTTCTGGCAATATTGGTTTTCGAGTAGAATCGAGGCTTAACACGCGGTAAATTTTCGATTAAAACGCTATTCTGACGTTCAAAATTCAGAAAAAAAGGTTAAATAGACAATCACCTCCCCCCAAAAAAGACACTCCGGCCGAGAAAATGGTCAAAAACCGAATTAGACCCCCGGGGAGTCTATTAGAGGGGGGAGCTTATTTTATGTTCGACCCCTTGGTGGGGGTCTATTAGGGGGGGGGGGGGGATTTAATAGAGAGGGGGATTTTTAGAGGGAATACGGTAGCATTCGGGTACAAAGGCCTGCAGCTTTATACGGGCAATGTAGATTTGCAGACACTTGCTTTGGCATTATACGAAAGAGGCTCCGGCCGTTGGTCGTCATCACCCTAAGCCGGCGGTTCCTCTTACCACTTCCCATGTTTTCCTGGTCATTATGCAGCATAAAATCGAGACCGTTCAGGGACTCTCCTGTCGCAAACCATCCACCTGTATCGTTCTACGGTACTGTTGTAAGACCCGTACCGTTAATCAGGACAGATACCGAAGCATAGCCTAAAGCGATCGTCCTTCAATACCATCGTAACAGACCGCATCGCTTTAGCGACCGTCGCGAGAATGGGACGAGACCCTCTTCGGCACTATATACGACAAGCCTGCCGCTGTTCCTCACTGCCATCGCGGTCAACCGCTTCACGGCCTTCGCTTTCCCGCTGAAGCACGCCTCCATGTGGCGCACTCGGACCGTC
The DNA here is from genome assembly GCA_020875895.1 of Aphelenchus avenae. Taxonomy (NCBI): domain Eukaryota; kingdom Metazoa; phylum Nematoda; class Chromadorea; order Rhabditida; family Aphelenchidae; genus Aphelenchus; species Aphelenchus avenae. The sequence goes on along the minus strand of JNEY01000135.1, from coordinate 504 downwards.
GTCGTGGCGATGGTTTTACTCGTTACGATGTCTGTTATTCTCGGCTCCGCACGTCCACTTGGTTTGGCCATTTATCAGGTCGTGAAGTGCTCGCGAGGGACGAGGAAGCAACGCGAAGACCTGGGATGTAACTACGACACTTGGGCCTTTGAACAGGTAGGCTCTGCTTGTGGTGAAGCAAAATGTTAAGAGGGTGTCCAGCAGGGCTTCAACTGCGATATAGACGTCGACCTCGACTTCGGCTTCGACGTTATATCATTCAAGAGGGCTTCAAAGTTATGAAAACTGGAAAATTTCAATGCAATCCGTTGATCAGAAAAAAGTTATGACCGATCAAAGTTCCAACAAGTGCTCTGCTTTCATGCTATAGCGGGCCCGCTATACCATGCTTCCCATGGCGGTCAAGAAGGCAACGCTTCAACTGATTTGCGGTCCTAGGGGGTTTTCCTGCATGGAGAATCCGAAAATATCGTCCATTTTCGTATAGGTTGTTTTTAGGGGGAG